>JASANF010001687.1:0-24945 GCA_030248245.1 Trissonchulus sp. WLG1_4 | reverse complement strand
AATAACTCCGTAGATTTTTCCTGTTGGGCCACAGCCGAACAGGTCTTTAATTTTGATTCTGGTATCTTTAACACTGTTCTAGCGTTAAAGTGTTTATGTGCGGAGTGTGTTTTACACATCTTTTATCTTAGGTGTGCATCTGTCACACTAAAATGCCTTGTAGTTTCACTGTGTTGTTGAGATCGGAGCTATTGTTGAGAAGTAATTCGAAATGCAAAAGACTGTCAAAAAGTGATCAACTTAGAATCGAACCGATGACCTCATGGTTGAGAATCTATCAAACTAACCACTCGACCACATAGATCACAGAGTCCCGAGACTTCACTAAAAGTACATAAGGATATTATTAATAGGATATAAATTAACCTAAGCAAATTGATAACAATAAATATAATTATCAAGTTCCAAAAACAGTTATCCTTACACGGCACATAAGTCCTTATTTGCAAAATCGTAAAATTTAGGACTTAGGAGGACTGGAAAGGTTTGTGAAAGGTTGGCCCAGGTTCACAGCGTTAAAATTCTCTTACCTAAAATATTCAACGACAACTAAACGATCTTGCTCTGTGGTCTTCGTGGCGCATTGTTTTCTTAACCAAAAGTTTGCTGGATCGAGCCCAGCCGGAGACAATTTTTTTTACATTTCACATAATATTCGTTAAGTCGATTTGCTGTTAACTAATTGCAGCAATAACTTACAGCTACCCATTTATTTCAGGAAAATTCTTTTTTTTTCTTCCAAATTTCTTTAATTTTTCTTTGCTTTTTCTTTCATTTCATTTTTCTTTCGGTTTTCAACAAAGAAAAGTTGATGAATGCCTGTCGGGTCAAGTAACAACTTTTGTCAAACCAAAAGTTCACCCGTCCCTTCTCTATTATCTGACAGCTACACATACGTAGAATGTGTACGTACGTGCTACACATGTGTGCGGGTAAAAGTATTCATATATGAAATTTATCAATATGCGCCTAGGCCAATTAGCCAGCAATTAATTTTAAGTTAGGTAACCAGTTGACAGCTAGTCACCCGCTCGTCCAAATTTTCTTTCTTTTTCTTTGATTTTTCTTTCATTTGCTTTTTCTTTCGAGCAAAATTTCTTTCATTTTTCTTTGCTTTTAATTTTCCTGAAATAATTGGGTAGCTGTATTTTACGTCTTGATCCTGTATCTATTGTGCACTCTGTACAAACTTTTTTTAAAATAGCTAAAGATGTTTTGTATGGAGGATAAATCAAGTAAGTAAAATAATCGTGTAGCTGGCCCAACAGGTTTACGATGGCTTCTGGCCAATGTGCTTAAAAATAAATGCTTGATGCTTACTGATTGGGCTTGTTTACCAAACTATGTGAAAGCAACCTCGATTGTAGCTTTAAAATTGCTATTTTTATCGACATAAAAATCATACATATCAAACTCTTACTATTATTGTCACAAATATTTTAAGAATGTCAAAGTTGGAGGATCCATTTGTTAAAAATAGCTTAGAAGTATTATTTGAGTTCTACTACTATAATGCTGCTAATCTGATTAGAAGTGCATAAAATAATTAAAGAAGCTTCAATACTGCGTGAGTTAAAGTCTAAAACGTTTATAAAACCTTTAGGGTGGATTTCACAAAGGTGGTTTTACTAAACCATGGTTTTACGTACGTTTTTTATGTGATTTTAGTGCAGCAAAATACTTTGTTGTTAGTCAGATCTATATTTCGGCTAAATGCTTGCCAAGTTTGAACCAAATCAGAATTTAATAATTTAAATAATTCAATAATCAAAAGCAAAAGTCGACTTTACCTAAATAAAAACAGTATATCTACACAGCAGCATGCGTATTTATATTACAGTAGTGGTGTGCTACCAGTTGTTTTACCGTTACTTTTTGCATACAGTTTGCGCTCCAAAGCTCATAAACTTGAATATAAATTTGTCCGTCATGAGCAAGTTATGAGTCTTTTTAGGATTGTTCTTTAGGACAACATTTATTTGAAACACGAAGTTAAACCGAGTTGCATAAGCTAAAAAATTACAGGTAAAGCGTTGAGGACCACCCACGCTGGGCCGGATTAATTAAATTCACATTTTCCTTCCCACGGTAGTTTTAAAATTATCAATTTATTTCACTTGCACTACATAGCTCAGAGTATTGAAATTTTGCTAATTAAGCTGTCACAAAATGAGGATATCTCAAGTATCTGATTAATATGAGCTGGTGATCGATTGGCTAGGGCGCCAATCACATCGAAAAGCAAAGCGCCTGAAGCCAGGTAGCGAGCCAGTGATGGTTCAAATTCTACTAGCCGTAGTTTGGACATAATGCAAAATTGAAAAAGTCGGGAAGGAAACAGTTCAGTGTTGGGACCGACCACGATGGGCCGGGTTTAGTGGATTAATTATTAATTAATTAGTGGATTAATTAGTGGTTTAGTGAAGACCACCGACGCCGGAGCGGATTAAGTGGGTTGAGTGTTGGGTAGGACCTAGATTGGGCCGAATTAAGTGTCGGGGACGATGTTTTTGGCCGGATTAAAAGAGCACGTGTTTTTGGGCCCGTTCCCATCCCCAACCGGCCCTGATTTGGGTACACTATACTGTCAGTGAGTCTGAACGTTTTTTCAGCTCGGTATTGTACCATTGAGTAACTTTACTATGTTATTCTAGCTATGCTATTACTCGTGTTATCAGAAACAATTGCTGCGAAGTTGCAATTGCAGCGACAATCGGTTTCCCAGTGCCACAGCTGATGACAGTGTATCGCTTTGCTCAGTTAGTATAGACAAAAGTATGCCTCAAGATCCAAGGTTTTGTCCAAAATATTCAATTTAAATTTATTTGCTTAATATCACAATACACTTAAGTCATATGCTGTACTTCTTTATATGTATTTAGATGTAGATAAAATTACTTTAAATCTATTGTAATTTTGAATAAGGCTTAGAGATGTGTCATAACAAGAGGAAATCTACGATGATTTCATTAGGATATTAAAATGTTTATGGAAAACAAAGTTGCTGTCATCTATTGTAAAATCACCTGTGAGTTTTCAGAGCTAAGAGCATAATATGCAATGCAATAATTGAAATTGTTCAATTAGGCTTAAACTAATGTTGAAAGGATATTATTTTAAAAGTACAGACGTTAATAAAGTTTTTGTGGTAGTCTTACGGTACTTTTTATGGTAGTCTTTTTTGTGTTTTCAGTAAATTGTGCGAAGGAGCAATATGCACTGTTTGAAAAAGGCAGCAAAACTTGGTTAACTCAATGCTACTGTCCCGTTGCTTGCCAGTAAGATAATTGTTATTAAATCGTTAATTAAATAAATTATTTAAATTAATTCATTTAATTAATTGAACTATTTGATAATAATTAATTACTTGATATTTCTTGCTTAATACTTACTAATTTGTTGGTTATATAATTCATTCATGCACTTCAAACATGAATTCAATCAAGATTTCGCAAATGCCATAGGGTGAATCAATTACAACTTATATAGATATTTTAGTTTTTAATAAAAATGAACGTTTGTTTCAGTGACAGTTACTACGAAGTTCAAGTCAGCACTGGTAAATTAATACAGGTATGTTATTCGTAAGTTTTCAAACAGTTGCCGCACCCGATGAAATAAAGCGGGTGATTACTTTACTTAAAAAAACTACATATGTCATTCATAAAGCCTACGGATCGTCAAAATCAGGTAATGTTAGGTCCCTGGGTCTCTCTTTGGTTTTTCGAATCTGGGTTCAGCAATGTTTGCTCAGACTTTAATTTTAATTCAGAGAGTGTGATTAGCAATGCTCAGTAAACTATCTGTCGACTTGATTTATGTACCATTTATGTAACAGTTGCTGAGCTTAGGGTCCATTTGTTCCATATCATAGAAGCTAACGTTTCCCGTTAGTTTGCGCAAAAGAAAGCTGTTCTGTTCAAATCGGTAACAAATTGGTAACTTTTTTTGCCATGTGCTGTATTGGCACAGTTTTGTGTTGGGTAAAACGTTGAGTTTTAGTTCAAAGGTTGTTCATGAGAAATAGAGGCTTTGAGACTTGGTAGCTACGGTGTAGTGGTTAGCGGTTCGGGTTGAATTATATATTTAATAGAATAATATTGTTAATACATTATTGCAAACTAGTTAAATGCTTTGCACAAGTCCATGCTTTTCAACTACATGTTGTTTTTTTAGAGCTCAAATCAAAAGCAACACAAGTAAGCAAAAAGCTGTGAAACTTAAACATTTTCATTTAAATTTGTGCTTATCTTATATTAGATAAGATTAGTTAGGCTCTCACCCACATAATGACTGCATACCCTACTTTAAAGAATATTGACCATCTGTGTGAACCTCCCTCTAAAAGATAGCTAACTTTAAAAGTGAAAGCTCCCGAAATTTTTTTTCTTGTTATATCCTTGTGTCCTTAAGTAATATTGTAGTAGTATTCATTGGGGACTGGAAGTATTACACTTCAGTTATCTGCAGCTGTCCTTTTACAATTTACTTACTATTCTTCTTGTTTTTTGCTAAAATACTTTGTGAAATTTATCTTATTATGTAAGCTTTTATGTCACGTGAAATTTTAGAGGCCGAGCCAGAGTTAACGTTTTTTTGAAGTCTTCGCATTTCATTGTTTATAAAGAGATTCCTGTTTATGATGTAAGTCTACGTGTTTATGTTCAGTTATAAATTTAATCTACATAGTTAATCTGATCCAGTTATAATAATTTATAAAAAGGCCTTTTGAAATTCACAAATTTATTTGGTGATTTTTCCGTATGCGCACACTCAGCACTGAGCGAACTTGAGTGAGTATGCATCAAATTCCTTATGCTCACGCCCTATATAATGAATATTGTTAGTGTCAAATTACGTCTGGCCCCAAATACATGAGAAAATGTGATTTTCGTTAAAGTGTAGGTTGTACAGCTACGCTTTAATTTCAGTTGAACTAAATTGAACGAAAACGAAATGAAAACGAAAACGAAAGCGAAAACGAAAACGAAATGCACGAAACTCAAATAATTTCTATTGCGACTTAAAAGTTGTAAGCCTAGACACTTGATTTGATTAGTATTTAATGGATGCGAGCGCCTGTCTTTTTCTGCTGCCCTGAGTAGTGCTTTGCTATTGATGTTTGCCGCTCTCATTCTCAGCTGCGTAGGTAAATATACTAAACTTTAAAGAAACATACCGCAATAAACTTGACAGCTGAGACCGCCTCAGCTGCCAAATTACACAACGAGCGAAAACGAAAACGAAGCAAAGAGCGAAAACGAAACGAAATTGAACGAAAGCAAAAACGAAAGCGAAAACGAAAACGAAATTTTTATCAACTGAAATTAAAGCGTAGCTGTATGTATGTATTTGTTTTGTAAATTCGTATGTATGTTCGTAGTCTGAGTGACCGTATCATTCCGATTTACCCCGGCGCAACTTATTAATAAAAAAATCTCAAGTAAGAACACAATAAAACTGTTTTTCGATGAAAACTGTTTTTCGATGAAAAACAATCACAAAAAACGTTAAAGTATTTCAGATCAGCTCCTATTTGGCCAATATGGGTGGCGTTCTAGCAGCCACGAGTGGGGGCTCTCTTCTAACGGCAGTCGAAGCCCTCACTTACATTCTAACCATTGGCTGTGGACAGTGTTACCGTGTTAGACGGAGTCTATACAGGATATAGTAGAAGCCAGCAAACGTTCGTCAATTTCGAAGAGTCTTGCTAGAGAAGGAACTATTGCAATGAAACTAAAGTCTGACAAAAAACAGTTGCACCACTTGAGAAAACGAAACATGTGATCCCGTTATACGAAATGAATAGATTTTGACTATCAAGAGTACAGCAAATAGAGGTCAAGCCATTGAAAACTGTAAGTGGCGCAGCTTTTTTCTGTCAGACTTTAGTGTAACAGTAACAAACACAAGCTGGCTCTTGCGATTGGATGTAAAGTCAGTTTGGGTATGTATTGTATATTTTTGCAAAAACTACTGTTATATTTTTTGGAGTAAATAAAAAATAATAATTGTATCCGAATTAAAAAAATATTTTTTTCAAAGACAAGGTACATATGTACCTCAGGTAATCGCGTGACTTTGGACTGCGGTCTTCTGTACCCATACAAATGCTGTTAGCATAAATACACATATACACATATATGTACATACATATATCAGAATAACACTATATATACAGTAACCATATCAAAAGTTAGTTTCGCGAGTTAGATTTTATCCACGCTTTGATTCGTTCATAGTCCAAAACATTAATCTGTCACGGCGTGACAAAAATGTATAAGTTTCACTAACAGCTAAAAAAAGCGCCATTATTGGTAAAAAATGTGATTTTTAGTCAAATACAAAGTTTTTACTATTAAAAAATTAATAGCAAAATTAGCCAATAGGCAATTGAAATCCGTAATCGTTCACAATGAAGATCGAAAGCTTAACAGGTTTTAGTAATTCATAGGTATTGTTTGATTTCAGGGTGCGTCTTCTATCGAAACGTTCGGGTTTCTTCAACAAGTTTGTAAACCGTCGTTCTATCGGCAGTAGTCTCATAAGAGCAAACCCTAGACTCTGCGATTGTAGATTTAGACAGGCAATTAGAATTACACAGAGCACTAGCTTAAGGTCCATCTTCGTGACTTGCAACAAAGCAATGAAAGACTGCTCAAAGTTGATGTTCTATAAATTAAGGGTCACCTGCTTTTGTCGTTTATTAAGCCCGTTTTGTGTGAGGGACAGAGGCAGCTAGTTTTTTCTGGCAACTGGAACTGTGAGAGACATGCTACATATTTACTTATGACGTCTCATTAAGATAAATAATGGTTCTATATTAAGGTTTGCTAAATATAACCAATCTTGATTTGAAAAAAGCATAAAACAAGCACTGACGTGAGTTAAAGCTCTGGACTTATGTTGCAAACATCGTAGCTATAAATAACACACAAAATGCGAGCCAACATTAAACTCTGGATACAGTCTAGATCCTGATCTAAACAAAGACAAATTTAAAGATTAAATTTAGCAATTGACTTGCAATTAAATTAAATGATACGTAATTTGATTTAACAGGGTAGTGTCGCGAAAGCAGTCGATTATGCGCGACTATAAAGCTTTTTCAGTAAAAGATAGGACATTGTTCTAATATATTCTAAAAATATGTTTCAAGGCAAATATTTTCGCCAAGTTTCAACAAAATTGATGCAGCATACAGTTAGCAGTGAAGTAGCAAAGTTGGAAACATTGACGTTTTGAAAACCTATTCGATAATTTCGTCACAATTATAAATCTTTTTGTCTGGAATCTTTACACAAACTAAAAGCACATATGCTCTAGTTTATGCACACTAAATTTAGTGCAAATTGCTTTAGTGGTTGCGGAGTAATACCTGTTTGAACTGTGAAACTGTGAGTAAACTGTGAAGTCCTCACAGCAATAATGATAGATTGTGAAAAATTTAGACACTTATTTTAAAATAAAAAGAAAATCTTACCTTTATTTTTCTTTTTTTTTAATTGTGGCAAGAAATTGTGCGTCAAAACGTTACATGTACTTTACAAGCTGACCAATCTGATACCTGGCTTGATTTTTTAAACTTTTATGTCCATATTGTGTGATGTCTGGCTTACAAATGGTTATTTGTTAAAAATATTGGTAGATATTGGTAGTTTAGTGTCTGGCAGTATTTATTTGACACTATATTGCATTTTACTAGTTCTCACTGAACGTACAATTTCGAAGCAAAAAGCTCTCTTTTTCCTGTTGCTACCTCAGTAGCGACAGGACTGTACATTTGTTTTGCCCTGCGTAAATTACACGCCTTATGTGTATTCGCTGTGGCAAATTTGTGTGCGTGTTTGTGTGTCATTTTTCTGATTTGTTTTTTTTTCTTTTTTTTTTTTGGGGGTTTGGTCTGTGCCTGTGAAGTTTCTTAATGTGTGAGCTGGACTAGGCAGCCAGCTAGCTGGCTCAGTTTTGTTGTTGGTAGCTAACTTACTGTAGGGCCGAAATGGCCAAGTTAGGCCTTTTTCAAGGTTTTTAAAGCCCTAAACAAATTTTTTTTCATTGACAGGCGATTTAATTATCTAAAACTAGGTAATGAATTAAATTACTTCCAGAATTATTCAAAAAAAGCGGAAAAAACAGTAAAAATTGTCCCAACAGTAAGTAAAACGCACCTTGACCGTAGTTTCAATTATGTTTGACAACAACTTATTAACCACAAAATTTTGCCTAATCATATTTTGGCATAACGGTTTTATTGGTAAATAGTTATTCGAGTACCACATAGCATACTACCTTATTACAGCTACGCTTTTTTTCAGTTGATATTTCTTTCGTTTTCATTTTCGTTTTCGATTTAGTTTTCCTTTCGTTTTCCTTCAATTTCTTACTTTCTTTCGTTTTAGTTTTCTTTAGCTGTCAATTTTTGACAGCTTGCCCAGCATTGCCCTTTGGAGCCGACAAAGGGTCTAGTAGCAGCTGAGGTCAAGCACAACTGCACTCGAAATTTTTTCAAAAAGGGTGCCGTCAAATAGGTGTTAAATATTTATTAAATGGTTAGTTACTTTGCAGTGTCACTTATACACTGTTCAAAATTTTTGTCAGCTAAGTCGACTTTACAGATTTTATAAATTACATCAATTTTTAAATTTTCAGGTAAAATTTTTAACTCTTACTTTTTGTACTAATATAAGTCTTATAGTGCAAAGTTCCTGTCAGAGTGTCAGTATTGTATCAATGCGTGCAAATTTATTATTTTATTTTATTTCAATGTACGGTTAAGTTTGCAAAACAATACATATATATAGCGAAATAACAACTAACTAAAGTCTAGATAAAAGTGACACCCCCCGCCATGTAAATATTTGAATAAACAAGCAGCATGCAGCTGCCTTCATTTGGGTAATTCTTCCGTATACGCACACCCTGCACTGAGTGAGAGTGAGTGAGTATGAATCATCTTCCGTATAGGAACACCCACTTTAAACTCAGGCTGGAAATTTAGTTTAAACTAAATTTGCGTCTAGCCCAGAATGCATCATATTCCATATACGCACACCCCTTGTTTCTACTAAGTTTAAATGTGGTATTTCTTGTTAATTGTTCTTGGTATTGGCGCCAGTACCCAATTAAACAGGTGTCCGAACACGAATGGCCAAAAAATGACTGAATAGCCATAAATGGTGCCAAAACCTAAGGACCCACCACGATGGACCTAGGGCAAAAAAGTTAGACCATTTCCATTAAAGTTAAAGTTAAAGTAATTCCAGGGCTTCAGTTTCAGCTAAAGTTACAGTTAAAGTAAGGTTCCGGCGTTCATTTAAGTTAAAGTTAAAGTAAGCCCAAAATCAATTACTTTTAATATGACTTTTTTTAAATAACTGTAAAGTTAAAGTAAGGGTGTTTTAATTTAAGTAAAGTTACAGTTAAAGTAAGACCTCTAACTTTTTTGTAGTTTAAAGTCAAAGTATGACCCCCAACTTTTTTATTTTAGTTAAAGTTTAACTTTTTTGCCCTATGACCTACCCGCCAAAAATGTGTATAAAAGTAGGCACACTGTTCATTTCATTCAACTTTTCGCAATGGCCCAACGCGATCTTACCATTATTGAAGTTGTTTAATTACTGGCGCCAATACCAAGAACAATTAACAAGAAATACCACCTTTAAGCTTAGTGGAAACAAGGGGTGTGCGTATACGGAATATGATGCATTTTGGGCTAGACGCAAATTTAGTTTAAACTAAATTTCCAGCCTGAGTTTAAAGTGGGTGTTCCTATACGGAAGATGATGCATACTCACTCACTCTCATTCAGTGCAGGGTGTGCGTATACGGAAGAATTACCCTTCATTTGTCTACTGCTCGTCAAATTTTTCAAAACTTTGTTGCGCAAGCCGAAAAAGTTGGCTTCGCTTCAATTCACTTTCGTTTTCGTTTTCTTTTTCGTTTTCGTTTCGTTTTCGTTCATTTTAGTGTCTACTGAAAAAAAAGCGTACCTGTACTTTTACTAAAAATTCGTGAGACGGACTTAGAGGTTTGCGTTTAAATTGTATCGGGTTGGTTACGTGAGAAAAGTGCAAATCAAGTTTTGTCTTTAATTTTTAAAATAGCTTAATCAGGGGTGGACGCGGGACAAAATTTTCGACTCGCGAGTGGCGACCCAATACAACCCACGGGCTGACACTTGTGGGTAACCCGCGACCGACCCGCGAGCCACTTTGACCCACCATTTTTTATAATGTATGTAACTTACCTGATGATTAATTGTTTCAGCTGATGCCGTACTATCTGACGTGGTATTTTTTTGGCTTTCGCGGGTCTGAAAAAAAATTTAGCGACCTGTGCAGCCTGAAGTGGGTACTCGCTGGTTGACCCATGACTCAAATTATCCTACCCAACCAAACCCAACCCGCGGGTACTAGCGGGTACCCACGACCCGGGTCCACCCTTGGGTTTAATAAGAATAAGAATAATAACTAATTATGGCTACATGACTTGCGGGTTGTGGTGCAGTGTTTAGCATTCTCCTAGTCTACACAAAAAGTCCAAGGCTCGATTGTCAACACCTCTTTTATTCTTTTTTTTCAAAAAAAAAACAACTTTTTTTCTACATACTAGAACTAGAATTTAAAATACAGTTTTGCAAAAATACTGAAAACCTTTCTGAAACTTGAAAAAATGTGAGCGACAGGTTAAACTTCTTTTGAAGGGAATTCTTCCCGCTGATGTCGTCTCTACCGATAATACTGTTGCTCTGAGAACTACTACTGTTGGTCATAACTAAATGCTGCTGTGGCCATGTATCAGAACTCAATGGGTGGATTTCACCACGGTGGTTTTTAAAAACCATGGTTTTACGTACGTTTTGATATGATTTGCACATAATTTCAGTACGAAATATCGCCTGAATCGTTACGAATTTTGTAAATTTTCCAAAACCATGGTTTTTGCTCAGTTGAAATTTCAAACCTGCAGCATAGCAGGTTTTTATTCTGCTGAATTTTCAACTGAGCAAAAACCATGGTTTAGAAAATCTGCGAAATTCGTAACGAATCATGCGATATTTCGTAATGAAATTATGTGCAAATCATATGCGCACGTACGTAAAACCATGGTTTTTAAAAACCACCGTGGTGAAGTCCACCCATTTTTGCATAAAATTGCTGCTTGTTGCAGCCTAAGAGCAAAACTGCTTTGGCGACACTACCACCTTAATATGTCTCAATGTAATTGTGCTGGTGAATTTTCGATAACTTATGATCAGTTTCTAGAAATCTGATTTGTTTTATGCTGCCAAGTTTTAGTCTTTGTAGCACAATAATAAACGACTTACTAATGAATTAATTTTAACTGTAATGGTTAATTTAAGACAGACAAGCCACTAGATTATCCAAGAGTATATTCTGCCTATATAATAATGCCACTTGCTGCAATTAGGCTTAGGCTAAGGCTTCTTGTACGACGTGAGTCAAGAAACAATATAAATCTTTCACAGTCTGACTAATTGGTATTTATCAGCAGAAGACAAATCGTTCAATATACCTAAGTTTAATAATCAACATGTGTAAAGGCCAATTTACACGATCGAACTTGCTCCGAACTTGCTCCGGACCGAACTTGCTCCGAACCTAGTCCGGAGCAAGTTCGGAGCATGTTCGATAGTGTAAACGCACTCCGGACCTGCTCCGGACCACCTCCGAACTTGCTCCGAACCTGCCTCGAAGGTTCGATGCTCCACCGAACTTGCTCCGAACTTGCATCGGACCTAGCGTTCAGCAGCCAATCAGATTGCTTAGAAAAGTTTTCCCACGCTAGTAGACTCCGTTGCTATGATTTCTGCTCAGTCAGCGTTTGTGCTTTGTTTACGCGCTGTTGGAACAAACTGAAAATGGCTAAGCGTGCAACCACGGATATATACATTGGATACATTTTTGTTTTTTTGACATTGTAACGTTTGTTTGGCAATGAAAATATGGAAATTTGAAATTAAAAAGCAATTAAAAACTGGTGTTAAAGTAGTGGTAGTGGTTACAGTAGTAATGAACAAATAACGATGAATTAAGTTTAAGGAAAATAAAGTCATTACCTGTTGCAAGATATCTAAGAGTGACTGCCAAACGCTCTTCGACGCTGATTGGTTGCCGCATTACTGTAGTTTTCCGCTGGATTTCAGGACCAGTTATTTCACACAGCAGTCGAAAGGTCGCGTCGTCCATCCGGAGCCATCTGCGGTAGCTCGACTGGTTTTCTAAGCGGAGTTCTTGAACCAAATTATTGTAGCATCCCTTCTTTTGACGACGCAGAAGCCAACGTTGCGTCCAACAGCGTCGTCTGCGTTTCCGTTTGGGCTGCGAATAGCCCTCCAACAGACCAAGAGTAGACTAATAACAACAGTCGCAGCCACAGCTCGCTTTTGAGACATTTTCGCGGAAACATCTTCGCAAAATAATTCAAAAAAAATGGAGGGACGGTAACGGTTTTGAAAAGTGAAATCTGATTGGCTGTTTATATTTTAACTAAATTTTAATTGGCTACTGAGCTCGGAGTAAGTTCGGAGCAAGTTCGGAGTGCCAATGTTCGGTGCAAGTTCGATCGTGTGCATGCAATTGTTCGCTCCGAACTTGCTCCGGACTAGGTTCGGAGCAAGTTCGGTCCGGAGCAAGTTCGGAGCAAGTTCGATCGTGTAAATTGGCCTTAATAGGAATTAACAGTAGATGTCGCGTATAAGCGTACACACACAGACACAGGAATTTTACCTACATATCTCCACCCATAAGCGCTTTTTGCCCATTTGTTTTGTCCCCCCCCCCCCGCAAGGGAGCCGCCGCGTTTTCCCTTCCCCCGTCCCCCCCCGGGGGGGGTCGCGTGTTTACAGTTCGTGATAACCGTATAATTGATGCCACAGTTTTGTGTACATTTAGCCTGAGTTGAGTCTATTTCTGGTGATTTATTTTGCTGTTTAGAGTAATTTATATGTATTGCGCAATGAGTTTCACTGTGAAATTTTCGTACTCGTACTTGGCTTGGCAATAAACACTTGAGTCTTAGTTGTACGAGTTTGAAAGTCTACAGATTATTATTGTGTTGTATAAATTAGGGCCCGTCGTGTGATTCCTTCAGTGTTCCCTAACCTGATTTGTGAGCTAACTCTGAATCCATAGTTTTGGCGAACTTAGCGTCAAGTTGTTATCATTGCGAGTCCTCAAGCGCCGTGAGGGCATGGTCATAACTTTAAGAATTAGTCCGCGTACTAACCGCGACGTCTATAAGACCTAGGGCCGCACTATAACATAAGTATTACTAAAGTTTCAAACCATATATCAATTTTTCTAAACGGAACTTTTCCAACTGTTTATGCTCACATTATTCAAGGGAGGCAGGCGGCTCTTAAGGGGGTAATTGCGTTTTTAGGTGTTTTTTTGAGACACCATAGCTCAGCGTTTACAAATTCAAATCACAAGCGGTCTTTTGCATTAGGAAGAACAATATTTTTCCTAAATGTATGCCATGCATTGAAATTTTACCTGTGATTTTGTTTCCAATATAAGCCACTAAAGAAAGGTCCTTTCCAAAATATTACAATTTTTTTCAAAAAGTTTGCGCCACAGCTCTGAATCATACGATTACCTGTTGGGGCTGAAAGTTGGTAAGGTTTTTGACATGTTTAAAATCCCCAGGCATGTCCCCCACTTTTTTAATAACTAGTCAATTTACTGAGAAAATAGCTGAAAAGCAAACGCACCGAAAATTTAAGATATTTTCTTGTAATTAAAACCCTCTAAAAATGTCCACAGGTGAAATTTCGAAAAAGTGAGAGACATGCCTGGGGATTTTGACCTCTACAGTACTGTCCCAAAAATTCATGCTCAGGCGTCACTTATAACTTGAGTACTGGTGGCGCAAAGTTTACATAGAAATCACAAAAACCTCGAAAACGCAACTACCACCTTAATTGCTGCTTTAATAAATTTCGTTGCCGCGTTTTATATTCGAAGAATACCTATACCCAGCACTGCAAGCATATCACAACAAATCCAAAATTAATTTAACGTTACTCGCAAAACATGCTTGTTTATATAATTTTTTGAACGCCTACTTCTCTGCGTATACTACTGAGCAAGTCATGTTGGCATTATTATGTGTGCATACGCAATGGAGTATTCGTAGAAGTATGAATTAATGCAGCTTACGAACACGGACAGAGATTAAAGTACGGATAACCTCTTTTCTATCTCGTCTATCAATTTTTGGTCCGCGTTTATATTCGACGAATATCCACAGCATGGTTTGTGAGTAAAGTTAAGTCAATTTTAAATAGAGATCGTTGCGACATGTTTTGCTGTGCTGAGGATATTCTTCAAATATAAACGCGGCGCCAAAGTTTTGAAAAACCAGCATTTTTCACTAAACGCGTTGTCTGTCATTTTTACAATCAAGAATGTCAAAATAGTGTGTGATAACGATGCTATCAGAAAAATTTATTTTAATCAATTTAGTCATTTAATCTTTTACCAAAGAGCTACAGTCTTGACCAAACAATGAGCAATTGCCAAAATACTGTACAGTCCAGTCGTACACATTATTAGTACAGTTCCAAATTAAAATGCAAAAGCAATCGCTCCGCACTGCAGACCACAATGTGGTCAGCAAAATAAAGCCAACTTGATGCATGTGACTTTTAGCTAACAAACGCATTTTTACTTTGAAGTCTTTTGAGAGGTATTACAGACGTTCAATTTCTGATTTTTCTGGTTTGCAAACTCTTACCGTGGCAACGGCTTTCAGTTTCGATTTCTTTATTTCCTAGTTTTTTATATTATTGTAACAATTGGGAAATTTCTCAATTGTGAACAGCTTGGCATATGAAATATGCATGAAAATGATTACAATTGTTACAATTGTAACAATTGTGAAATTTCACAATTGTTCCAATTGTAACAATTGTAAGTTCTTGCACAATCGAATACCACATACAATTGTTACAATTGTAACAATTGTAGGTTTGTGTAATCGGGCCCTGGAGGTACTACAAATACTTTCTATAGCAAATTTCGTATGAATTAATAAACGATGTCATGAGTTATTGGCAAAACAAATTTTTATCTAATCCGTTTAATCCATTTGAAGAATTGGCCATCATAAATCGGAATCACTTTATATACAAAATCACGGTGTCATAATAGCACGTCATGAACGATTTTGAAAAAAATGATTCCTACTCCTATTCCTCTCCGGAGTCTGCAGCAAGCAATATTAGTCGGTACGGTTACGGTATCTAGTACATAATGCAAGAATAAATTGTACAGCTACGCTTTTTTTCAGTAGACACTAAAATGAACGAAAACGAAACGAAAACGAAAAAGAAAACGAAAACGAAAGTGAATTGAAGCGAAGCCAACTTTTTCGGCTTGCGCAACAAAGTTTTGAAAAATTTGACGAGCAGTAGACAAATGAAGGCATGCTGCTTGTTTATTCAAATATTTACATGGCGGGGGGTGTCACTTTTATATAGACTTTAGTTAGTTGTTATTTAGCTATATATATGTGTTGTTTTGCAAACTTAACCGTACATTGAAATAAAATAAAAGTAATAAATGTGCACGAATTGATACAATACTGACACTCTGACAGAAACTTTTCACTATAAGATTTATATTAGTACAAAAAGAAAGAGTTAAAAATTTAACCTGAAAATTTAAAAATTGACGTAATTTATAAAATCTGTAAAGTCGACTTAGCAGACAAAAATTTTGAACAATCTATAAGTGACACTGCAAAGTAACTCACCATTTAATAAATATTTAACACCTATTTGACGGCACCCTTTTTGAAAAATTTTTTGAGTGCAGTTGTGCTTGACCTCAGCTGCTACTAGACCCTTTGTCGGCTCCAAAGGGCATGCTGGGCAAGCTGTCAAAAATTGACAGCTAAAGAAAACGAAAACGAAAGAAAGTAAGAAATTGAAGGAAAACGAAAGAAAAACGAAAACGAAAACGAAAATGAAACCGAAAGAAATATCAACTGAAATAAAAGCGTAGCTGTAAATTAAATAACGCTTCCAAGCCGAGTTGGCAAATTACAGATTCATTCAGCAAATTACATCAAAATTAAATAGAAATTGTTTCGGTTTTCAGATTTTTTAGTAGAGTTTAATGAAACGTTACCCAATTTGTTATTTTTTCATCATTTTTTTAAACTAAATATTTAAGCGATGAAATTGATTTTGAAAAACAACTGCAATGAATATATATATCATTTTGGTTCGCGTCTTCTGAAAATGTCCAAAGGCAGTCCGTACTCCAAACCAGGCACAAGATGAACCATTTCAATGGACGGTTGTTGCAATTCCCATGAAATCTGTTCTTGCCGCAATCGGTATAGTTGACACTTTATATTCTTGAGAAAATTTCTAATAGTGTTTTGCGAACCAACAGTTTCCGCAAAAATTACAGTAACGAAAACAGTTAGAAGAACCCGGTAAAGCATCGTGGCTATTCTAACTTTTATCAAACTGTAAGCTACTTTTATATCTTTGGGAATCCAGATATGTAAATGACGTTTTACCCGCAGTTCAATTAAAAGTGTTCATATCACACAAGTCTTTGTTTTATAGTTATAAGTTAAGCAACAATGTTAAATATATGTAATTGACAAGTGTTTGACATCCAATAAAGCGTCAAGAAGCTTATAAGTTTGTCTGAGAATGGCGGATTCAGAATCTTAGCGCTTGTAAACAAGAAAACAGTTTTTCATTAAATAAAAATATATTAATAATAACATTAATAAATGACATTCTCCTACTTGCGATTTGAGTTTGACACATCAAAAATGACGTTTGAACTGACTGAGCTGTATGTATCAAATCAAGCTAACAGTGGTTAAAGATAAAAAATTACGCACAGTTGAGTTGAGACTTCATGTGTGTGAAAATGTAAGCACTTAACGCAAACGTGTTTGCGCAAGTTTATAAAAAATAAGTTTGGTGAGAACAAATTGTAACAAACAATTAGGTATAAAAGTTATAAAACTTACTGTAGCAGTATTCTAAAAACAGTTACATTCCGACAGTCTAAAGTATCCTGTCTGTCTATTGGAGAAAATGTTTGATTTCATTGATGCAGCCGTTTGAAAACGTAAAAAATAAAAGTAAGGATTCCAGGATATGAACAACTGGGTGACTACACTAATTGAAAAACACGGCCATCCAGTCAAAAATTATTTTATGCGGGATTTTTTGACGGACTTAAAGGTAGTAACGGGTGTAAAAGAAGGGGCTCAGAGAAATGAAGGGGAAAAGAAGAAGGGAGAACGGAACAGCAGCATGAACAGCTGAAAGCCATTGGCGTGGGGCTACGGCTGTAAATGTGAGCGGACACGAGAAAAATTTGGAAAAAGTCGAGTTCGTATCCTGTGATTAATTTGTTTCAGCGCTTAAATTACAGAAATAATCCAAGTCTTAGTCATCTAAAAATGTTGGTTTTTTGTTTTTTACTGACCTTTTTATCTAAAACTATCAGCAGTTATATTGTATCGCTCTAACCAGTCGTTGAATGTTTTACCTAGTTGGTTGCAGACCGATCTTCTACCATTCGGAAGAATCTGGTACAGTATCTGCGCACATCCATTCAATACGCCCGTGCCCTTCAATGTCCAAATTGTGACA
Source organism: Trissonchulus sp. WLG1_4 (assembly GCA_030248245.1). NCBI lineage: Eukaryota > Metazoa > Nematoda > Enoplea > Enoplida > Ironidae > Trissonchulus > Trissonchulus sp. WLG1_4. The sequence continues at coordinate 7,289 of JASANF010001687.1, read as the reverse complement.
AAACCTACACTCGCAACGCAACTTTCTACGCCATATTACACAATAACACTATGCCGCTGAAGTTTTGCGAGTTGTATGCAAAATTGCATCGCCACAGCCACATGTGGCTGCACCAGCAGCAACACACAGTACGTACTACCCGTTCCTGCGCCTATGTACATCCCGCAACAGATCTGAACACTTGTATCCTGTCAATACCCGTCACTCTTTTGACGTCGAGTTTCATAATGCCCTTGGGTATTTCTTGGATGAGCCCTGCGCTTGCAAGGATACTTCACAAGGATGCCCAGGCATCCGACTGCCATGAGTCGTTGATTATTGCTGGCACAAAGCTCACATTGTGAACAAACTGAATCACTGAATGACTCAAAAACCAGCAAAGGTTAAGGCTGCTAAATGTTTGCGCGCGGAGCCCAACTTGACCTTGGTTCAGCTGGTGAAAGCCGCAACGACTCGTCTACGACTCAAACACGGCCCTCTCGCAGGTTTGGGACTCATACGTGGAATCTTCAAAATATCTGCAAAACCTTCCAACGACACCCAAATCACCCAACGGACAAAAATTACATTACAACAAGAGTCAAGTTTTTATTATGAGCCAAAAACACACTTATTTTACAAAATACAGGTTAAATAGTAAAACCCAAGAGATCATAATAGGAAGACTATGACACCCTCCCTGTTATGACTTTGTCCTTGCGTCCAATACGGAGTGCAAACTAACCCACTTTTGTACGCTTTCAAGTTGGGGGTGGGGCGCTACCCCCTTAAAATCTCCTCAGCATAGCGTCCTAAGTACCTAATCCCTGTTTCAGAACCGCCGCACCAATATCCGTTTCCATTCAATTGGACGCGTTGTGAGAACCGCATAAAACCAGAGTTATTATTTGGGCGCGGTCGATTATGCTAAAATTAGTTTTCCCGGTTCAACTATAATTTGTGAAATATATAACGAAAATATACTAACTAAATTTGGGCGCAAGTGCCAGGAAATTATCATAACTTATATAAATGTGCATATCAGTATATTCACATGTCAGGTCACCGTCCTTATGTTGTGCTAGCCTGCAGAATAGGTGGTAAAATGTTGCTGGCAGTTTTTTTGTCATATATTGAACTTGAGGACACACATTTTGCCGTGACGTTTTAAAAACTGTCAAATTTTAAATCCTTATAGAAACGTGTTGTGGCTTGTTTTTTCGATTGTAAAGCGGTTGTACTGACAAATTTCGGATATGGATCAATTTTGCTACGAGCGGAAAAACCCGCCTCAAGTAGTGGGTATATAAATATAACACTAATAAACTTCTCATAAGAACTTAATCCGAAACATTTACCTCCATGTTTTTACTAATGCCAACTTTTGTTACAGTTTTGTTGTTAGTTATTTGGCAAACATATGTACATACATTCGGCATACGCGTCTCACATATATCTATATGCTGGTATGCTTTTCATGTTTTTACTGGTTTTTTCATTGTAAACTCGACACATCATAACCAGAAAATGCAAGTGGTAAAACACAAAAAGATACAAAGACAAACGTAGTAACAAAGACAAAAATAAGGAGGGCTCAATAAAATATTTGGGTAACATTGACAGGGTCACACAAATGCTTTAAACTTCAAAATGGTATTTTAACTTTTTGTTTAACATACAGCGAGCATTTTTCCTAGCTCAAACTGTGTTTATGTTTTGTACTAAATGATTATTTACTTTTTATAAACAAACTGTACTTCAAAAGCCAACTTTTTTAAATGAACTCTAGCCGCTTCGCTACTTTTTCATCGATGTTTTTTTTTAATCAACATGCTAAAAATTACTGTAAAAAACTGCAGTTAATGTATCATTTCGGTCCGCGTCTTCTGAAAATGTCTAAAGGTAGTTCATAAGCCAAACCGGGTACAAGACGAACCATTTTGGTGGAAGGTTGTTTCAATTCCAGTAAACTCTGTTCTTGCCGCAATCGGTATAGTTGGAACTTCATGTTCTTGAGAAAATCGCGAATAGTGTTTCGCGTAAAACCAACTTCAGCGCAAATTACTGCAACAAAAATAGTCAGCAGAGAAAGACGGTACAGCATCTTGACTACTTCAAATCTGGATTAAACTTGTATCAAATTGTAAGCTACTTTTATGTCCTTGTGAGGGCAGAGCTGTAACTGACAATTTTTCAACAGTTTAGTTGCAACTGTTCATTTTGCTGAAGTCTTCGCTTTATATAGTTACAGTTTGAGCAAAAATGTAAAATATATGCAATTGACAAGATTTTGACATCCAAGAGGCGTCAAGAAGCTTATCTGTGTTGTCTGAATTTAGCAAACTTCAGAAGCTTAGCGCTTGCAAACGAGAAAACAGTTTTTCACTAAAAATAGCTGCTAACATTCATCTACTTGCATCTTAAGTCTGACACATAGAAAATGACGCTCGAACTGACTGATCTATCTATAAAGCTAACAATAGCCAGAAAGATAAGTGAAACATGGCTGAGGCTTATGGGATTTTAAAATTGAGTGTGGTATGTATGTAAGATACATAGGTGAGCAATTTAGAAAATTGAAGACGTGTACGAAATAGAATATAATTTGTACATTAGGGGAAATAAGTTCTAACCACGGGGAGCACCTGGAGCTCATAACCGGTAAACTTAACCCGGAAGGGCAAAAAAGATGTGCGCTTAAACAGTACTGACAACAAAAAACAGAAAACGGAGTTTTGGATCTCAATAACGCTCTTTGGCAGGTTCGGCCTTACGCGTGAAATCCTTCAATTTGAACAAAAAGCGTTCAAGATCAGTAGATCAGTAATCAATCCTATGACGCAGGAGTCAGTAGCAGTGACGCCACGCTGATGTTTATGAAGCCAAACTGTGATCAGTGACAACACATTGGCATCACTGATGCCGACACCAGTTTGAAAACCATTTCCATTAGCTCTGCAAGTTCAGTTGCAGCTTCGGGCTTAGATAAAAGTCCAATCCCTGACTCTGGTGGCTCCCCAGTAGAAAATTTACTTGACAACACAAGTGGTGCAATTTCATCACTAAATTTGAAAACACAAGTGTGCGTTTTCGGAACCTGTCACTTGTCAATTTCACCAATTCCACTCTATAAAAGAAGTTGAGTTCCAACCTACCCTTTTTTGAACTTTAACCAGGAGTCGAAACGGCTGACATTGACTGAATTTGTCTTGTCTGAAACAGGCACAACATGAACTACAAGTACAAATTCAGAAATTGCACAGTATAACAAGCAGGCCCCAAAAGGGGCAAGGTTCCTTCCCCGGTGTCTACCTTTCAGGTTTAAATGAATTGGTTCTTTATTCCATACCTACCGTAAGCTATACTTCGTATATATCTTACTCTACTTTATCACTACTAACTAGCTCCTATTCTTACTTAATCTAAATACGTAGTACGTACAAAAAAGTGCTGCAGGATCTTAAGCATCCCGCTGCACGAGCCATTTGGCTCAAAAGTGACACTTTGATCTGAGCTGAGCAAATCAGCTCTAAGAACAAGAAGCGATAAGCAGTGTTTTCTAATGGCTCTTATATACTGCTGGCGAAACATCCCGGTGCCGAGTTTGAAAAAGTACACTGTTACAGCAGTGTACATCGATTATTGATTTTTCTGCATATACGCAGACAAAAATCACCAGCCAGCTCCCAAGCTGAAAATACACGTAAAACATACTGGCTATGAAGCCTGCTCAGTAGCGTTAAACGCTATGTGCAGTTAATTTCAAAACAATAGTTCCTTCTCTAGAAGGAACAAAAATTACAGTAGATTATGAAAAAGCTATTCTGCTGAGTGAACAGTGGTTACATTGTGAGGTTTGAGTTTCAATATTCTACAGGAAATATTTAACGCGGCCATCATTTTAGTATACAAGATTTTCAAGTCCATCGTGCTGCATTTACTGAGTAGCTCAAATTTTGTCTTAGGACAAAATCTTATAAATTGTCAATATCAAAGGCTTATGTGAAAAAATTCAACCAAAAAATCACACACCGCAATTTAAAAAAAATGATCTCACCGAAATTCAAACTCGGAGTTTTCGATTAAAGGTCGTGAGCGCACACAGGTTGACTTTCGTTAACACTTATTAAGCTGAACTCTCAGCTTTGGGTGACAAATTATGATGGTCACAATCAAACAGCAGTATGAATGTTGACTTCGGATAAAAATAATGCTGATATGTACTACGTAACATGAGAGAAAACTTGTTTCATCGGTTCAATGGGTGTGATTAATCCAAATATATTTTGCAATTTCCATGCAAGTATGTTAGACCGGGTGGCTCAGTTGGTAGTGCTGCGTACATTACACAGCCTCTGATTAATGATCAGAATATTGGTGGTTCGATTCCATCCCGGAGCTGAATGTTTTGCATTCGACGGCATTTCCGCAGCATGAAAATTCCGCCAAGTTGCATTATATGTGACAGAGCTGAGAGGTACAGTATAAAAAATTCTCGAACTTTCGCTTAACTTTTGTGTATAAATTTTGCTCATAATACTTCGCCAATAAATGCAGAATAATTACTTCCCAAATATTGGTAGACGATAGGAGAAATCGATCGTTCTTTATTCTGAAAATAAGCAATATGATTAATGATTATTAAATAAAATCACTGTGTTTTGTTTAGACATAGTTATGATTTGGCGCTAAAAAACGCCTGTGGTCTCTTGAAGTTGCCTATGGTTAACACGCAAAAAGTGCCGGTTATATATATATATATATATATATATATATATATATATATATATATATATATATATATATATATATATATATATATATATATATATATATATATATATATATATATATATATATATATATATATATATATATATATATATATATATATATGTGTGTGTGTGTGTGTGTGTGTGTGTGTATATATATATATTATATATATATATATATGGCATTGGAACATTGACAATTTTTTGAAAAAAGTGCCGGATTATAATTATACTTCGAAAAATCTTACAATAACGGTTGATAGCTAAAATTGAAGAGCATTAACTAGTGAAGTTTTTGAGCCATAAATAAAAGCTCAGTGGTATCCCTAATATTTTACTTAGTTCTCATAGAGTTCTTAGTTCGTATAGATTATATTGGTTCATGAATTCTTTGCTTTGTTTCAAAAGATTTTTTCTTTTATGCTGCTGCCGTTTCTCGATTTCTGGTGCTCTGTCCTCATTCAGCAAATCAATAAATTTACCGTAAATTAATCAATCGTAAATTCGCTGGTCTATGACCATGCGTTGAAATGTAGAATCATCACCAAGTTTTACGTGTTTGTCATCGTTTTTCGTTTTCGTAATAGTTTTTTGTTTTCGTAATTTACTCAGCTTCTTCGTAATAACGTCAATCACGTCCAAGTATGGTTCGTTTATTAAAATAATTAGGCTGGGGTGGGGCATTTGAGGAAACTAACATTCTAATGAATAAATCGAATTAGCGAAAATTGTCTCGTTTGCGTTTACACAATTGCACCTGAGTTTAGACTGACAAATCGTTGACGTAAGGTCGATGGTGTCGCGTTAGTCGAACTAGCTGGGCTGGGTATCAATTATGCGGAATAAATACACAACTGACGTACACTTTGGGCGGTTTCCGACGTGTTGGTGTCTCAGGATCAGTAATGTTCCGGTATAGTAGGTCTGCCTATGTTACGTTCAGGTGTTTCTGGAACGTAGCCACCAGAATTCACTGGTATAACATGTGTGCTAAGTTTTATCCTCAGGTGTTTCTAGCACAAATAATATGGACATACCAGTTTCTAAACTAAAATACATACACGTAAGTGTATCTTACGAATTAAAATTATTTATATTTGATCTACATTACGCATACGGAATAAAAAACCAACAAAAAACAAACAAAAAATAACGTAATATGTTAACCTGAATTAATTATTCAAATTAAATGAAAAGATTGATCGTTACACCTGCGCGTATTATTATATACTAACTTCACAAAAAGTCAAAATAAGTAAAAGCAAAGTAAAAACTACACACTGTTGGTCAAATTTGTCACAAAAGCACTAAGGTCGAAGGTTAATGACTTTTGCGTGTCTGCCGACATCATGTGTATGTGTCTGTGCGTGTGTGTGTCAAAGAAATACCGTAGTGTGTGTGCATGCCTGTGTGTCTATGTGACGTTGTTATACGACATAGGCACTCGAAGCCTCATTTCCATATTTACAATAGCGTATTCTGTCACAACTGTACACGAAAAGAATAGTATTGTTCAAATGGCTAAATGGCTAAAATGCCCAAATCCTCGGCTTCAACTTCAAGATTTGATTTGGAGCGCAAAAATCTGGCTTTCTTGTTTCCGCAAACTATTTTGGCGAAAAGAACTTCTGCACAAAAACCGTTTTACTTTGACTCTGCTTGGATTAATGATGTCGGCCCGGATTTTTTCATTACCGTTTAGAGATTCCGTGGGGTACGACTAACGTGCGAGCGAGAACGTCACATCTGATCTCTTTATAAGCAATTGCGAGAGAATGAGAACTTTCGACGTCAATATATGACTTATTGTCTAGTACGCCGCCGACGGACTAATGTGAATAAATAAACGGTAGGTGCAGTAGTGATTTATTTAAAAGATGTAACTTGAGCTAATGTTAGCAAACAGTAAAATTGACGGCATACGCTTGTTTTGAGTCGTTTTTGTATCATAGGTTGCAACAACGATACGGGAAGTTTTTTTGTACGTATTCATGCCTCCTATTATTATTGTATAAGCAAAAAGTGCCAAATCATAATTTGTGCTTAGTCATAACACTGAGTTATACGATTACGTGCAAACAGTGCCTAGGACTACTTTAAAAATAGTGAAAAGTAAAAAATACTGTAGCAATTTGCACTAAACTTTGTGTAGATAAACTTCAGCATATGTGCTTTCAATCTTTAGAAACAAACTAAACAAACAAATTGAAAATTGTGACGGAATTATCGAATGTGAATTGGTTTTAAAAACGTCATTTTTCCAATTTTGAAACTTCACTGCAAACCGGACCGATTTTGCTGAAACTTGGCAGCATCTTTTGCCTTAACATATACTTTGAAAATATAGAAATATTAACAGTTTTAAACATCTTACTGCATAAACATAACAGCCACGTGAAGTTGACTGCTTTCGCGACAACATTCCCTTAATAGGTAAGTAAAGTTTCTTGAGAAGGTACTGTAGCACTGCTGCTAGGGGCTCGGCCTAATCTTATTTTCTGTTGCACAAATCTTAAAGCCTAAAAAATAATACCTGAA
>JASANF010001684.1:0-61699 GCA_030248245.1 Trissonchulus sp. WLG1_4 | reverse complement strand
AATTGGAATTTCAAGAATTTCTTCGGCTAACCCTGCGTGATTTTTAAACATTATCTGCATATTTTCGCAGAATACCTTCTTTTGCCGTGCTATTATGACCGACTAGTTATTTTGGGTTGTAACTTAACTATTTAGTATTTGCTGCTGTAGGTTTATTATCGGTTGATGGTTGGTATTTTATATCCTTTAGATTCTTGTTGTTATTAGAAATTGTTATTTTTTGCGTTTATATTTCATGTTTACATAGGTTCTTACATTTTATATTCAACTATACATATTTGTGTAGTTTTAGTTTTTGCTCAGTTTTCGACTGCAAAAATTAAACAGATTTTCTACTGTCTTTATCATTTACGGAGGTCAGGTTGTTTTAAACGTGGACAGTTCATAAGTAATTTTTGGCTAACATTTTGTCAAAAATTGGACTTATAGTGGATTTCAAAAAGTTTTCCTCTTCCAGAGGCAATTTACCCACCTGTATTAATATATTGTGAAAAATTTCCTTAAACATCACATTAAATTTATTAGTTTATAGCGTTTCAATATATCATTTGACTCCCAAGAAGCTAGGTCTACTTCTTTAATAGAAATAAGAAAAGTTAGGAACAATTTGATAAAATGATAGTTATAGGGCAGATTATGGTTAAAAAGATGGATTATTGTTTTTTGGCAGCAAAAACTTCGATTTCCCGTAATTGGATGGAACCCTCGGGACCCGCTGCTAGATGGTACTTACCTAGAGCGTTTTAGGTGAACTGAAGTTTGTCTTTTTTTCTTGACGCATGATGGAGTATGCGTTTTCGGTTTCTGTCTCTGCTATTACGGGACAGAAATAACTCTGAAGCTAGCAATGCGGTTGAGAGTTGAGAGTTCCGAATCGCTCGAATATTTTGTGCCCACTCTACCCGACTAACCCTCAGCCTGAGCCGAATTGCAATGCAAGCAACTGTTCGAAATGGAGTTTAAAGCTTTTAGTTTGGGTGAAGGTGAAGTCGAAGTGAAAGCAAGCGTTATGCGTCTGCGTGCGTTGCTATGTCTCATGACTCCCCGGCGGCTCACTTGTGACTTATGACGTTCGATAATTATGTACCACGTTACATTGTTAGGTAAGACAAGGGCATGACTGGACGCGGGTCAAAATGCAGCTGCAAATTGTGTCGGTAAACCCGCGCTGTGCAAGATCAACGATTAAGATAGTGGACCCGCGACCAGTCCTGAGCAAGGTTGAGTAATGCGCATTGTTTCTTGCTGAAGGCGAAGTCCTTCGTGTAAGACGGACTTTGGCGGCTCCCTATCGAAACTAAGTCTAACTAAGAATTGCTGAGCCCTTGTGTTGTGACAAAACAGGTGGCTTGATTTTCGCCACTACTCGACGTACTCTTGATGCTTGCCATTAGTTTTTTCGTACTGAAATCGCGGGTGCGTTTTTGTCTCATGGTCCAGTATTTTTGTGTCAGACTTTAGTCTGTAGGGGGTCCTGCTTCGAAAGTGCTCTTTTAATTTACAGCTACGCTTTGGTAATTTCCACCACGCCTAGTGTTTATGCTCAGACTTGAAACCGGCTAAGTAGGTGCAATTGCGAGTGGGTTTGTGATATACTGATAAACTCCAGCCGATTCTACTCCTGGGTTTCCTGTGCTGCTGTCTAAAGAAAGTGACAAGTGGAAAAAATTAACTAGTCGGGTTGGCTGTAAATTATCAGCTTAGGTTCTAACTGGCTCGCTAACGCTTTATCTATATCAGTCATCATATAAATATCATATGGTTTAGGCTTGGGGTCTGCTAAATAAAATCTGGTCTTAGGTTCAGGCTTTGAGCCGATGGCCTGTATATTATATTAATGTTTTCTATTGACGCTTCTGCAAAAACACCGATATAAGCATGGAAGTGATTTGATGACTATGCGAGATTATTCGAACAGCATTTGTCTGTAGTTATTGTAGACAGCAGCAAAGTAGTGTTGGTACATTTTCTGTGAAAAACTTGGTCTGAGTTTCATTTAGAGAATAGAGTGTATATAAATTAAGAGTGAAATATGACCAACAATTTGTGGACTCAGTCACAAAAGAAGTGGTGTGATTTTTGTGATTCTACTCCGATTTTGAACAAGTAATCAGTTTTTTGCCCTAAATTAAATGAGACAAGAATAGGCCAACATTTTGAGCGGCGGGTTAGTACAAATGGGATAAATGGAAATTATTCTTTTCTCGTGGCAGTTTGGCAGTTGATGTCTAAATTGTTTATTTATTTGGTTTGGGCTCACATTCACATGCATTCATTGGTTTTGGCTCGCTTTGGGTTTTCTCATCAGTGGATTGCCCTGATGTGATTGGTGTAGACTGGAGAGGGATTTTTCCTGATGGGTTTTTGTGAGACTTTGTTGTGTAGCATTTTGTCGGTTTGGTTTTCTTAAATGTGTACTCTTGGTAGTTTAATGTACACAGGGTCTGTAGGTCGTTTAATGTTTTATTATTTGATTACGGAATCCTCTATAGGTTAACTTTTGAGCCAATGTGAGTTAGATTAAGCTCTATCCTGAGAAATCGTACATGAGATTTGTGGCATTGCAAATTAACTAAATTTGAACCTGAATTTGGTTAGTGGTTACTCCGTTAAACAAATGAAACGGTTGACAAATAATATTGGCTATGCAGTCATATCTATGTGAGTGCGAAGTTAATGACTACTCGATTCGGATATAATATATCCGCTACGGACCGTGATTTTTTTGTTTTTTTTATTTAAAATACATTTAGTATGATGGTGTATATGTACTGTATGTAAAAAGTAATAAAAACACTAAAATGTAAAAAGGGGGTGGGATTTGACCCGTCGCCTCTTGGCTCCAGCAGTGTACCATGCTCACCACTCTACCACAAGAGGGCGAACAATGCTTTCATTCAGACACGGAGCACACGTAGGATGTCAGCTTTGGTGTATGTGCTACGTCAGTAGACTGAAATTAACATTAACATTTAGTCCAGAGCAACGGGACTGGCCCAACACAGGCCACCGCCTAAGCCCGGGCCTTGGCCGTCCTAATTTGTTTGGCTTGTCTTTGGCAGTAGTATATATAAGCCTTGCTCGGCTCAGCCCCAACAGGTTTGGAGGCTCTTTTGTTCACACTTTGGGCCTTTTGGAGTTGGCTGTTTTGTTCGATGCTGCCAGTCTTTTTTTGTTATTTGGCAACTAAACTAAACTTGCTTAGTGACATTATGAGGGAAAGGCTCTTTTACTTATTACATACCTCTCTGGAAGTTACTTTTTAGTCTTCATTTACGTCAGGCATATATATATTTTTTTATATACAGTTCATAGAAGTTTATATAAATGCCAAAATTTTTTGGTTAAAGAATATGTTTGTTTCGTTGGGGCTGTGTTGTATATATACGCTTTCTTGTATATTTCTAGATAATTGTATATTCATTGTTAACTATTACCATATAATTAAACTTGTAGATGTAGAATATATAATTACATTGTAATATATTTTCAAATATCACATTTCCTCCTTTTGTATTCTTCGTGTTTCGATTGATATTTGATACTGCATTCGACATTGAAGAAAAAGTGTGCCATTTTCATCTTCGTATTAATATTAACTCTTACAGTCTTATGATAATTTATTCTTTATTATAAATGATGAACGTCATTTTTATGAAGAGTACACACTACACAGTTGTCTTTCTGATTATATCATGAGCAATGAGCAGTTGAACACTTTATAATATTCATTATTTAAGGTTGACTATTCTTTATTGATAATGAACGGCGTCTCATCAAGAGTACACAATTATTATCCATCGGTCAGCCTGTATTATGAGCAATGAACAGTTGAACACTTCATATATATTATTTATATTTTATTATTTAAAGATTGACTTTAGTTTATTAATAATGAACGGCGCCTCCATCAAGAATACACAATCATCCATCAAGAGTACACAATTATTATCCATCGCTCAGCCTATTGTATCATGAGCAATGAACAGTTGAGCGCCTGTTGCTCAGCGGGCTCGAGTACGTCATCGTTGACTCGCGGGCGCTCGCGCTATCATGGTCGCCAGGGCGCCGCACTACAGTACAGTCCCAAGCACAGCTACACAGACTACCATCGCATGCGACTGGCCAATAGGATGCCGCCCATCCCCCAGTCTTCGGTCAACTACGACTCGGGCTATGGGACCAATGTATCCACTAGCTCCACCTGCTCGGCATGCTTTCCCAACCTCACTCAGTACAATGCCCCGCCACCATATAAGTCGGTCACCAGTCTGAGCAATCGATTCAAAATTCGACGCAGTCTGTCAGATTCCAAGTATTCCAAGGGACAGACTTTCGGCCTGTCCAGAGGCTTCTGGATGGTTAGCAGTCGGGTGCGTTTGGATAGCAATTGTGTTTTTTGTTTGTGCTTATTGCGACGTTTTTTATACGCTTGTTTGGTTTATACTCAGCTTTTTATATTTTCTCACACTGACATAGTATATATATACCTAGTTTGTGAGCCGATGTGATTGATGTATAGATGGGTCAATTAGGTCAGATATTATTACCAATACACATGCATAGACATCATGATTTATATTAAAGGCTTGTCCCAAAAACAGATACCAATTTTTTTGGTGAAAATTTGAATTCAATACAAAATTCTGGTATTTTTCTCAATTTTCTAGCGTCTTTTTTGTTCATATGTGGAGCATGTTAGAACCAGCAGCGGTAAATTTTGAGTTTCACAGCCGCACAGAGGTGGGTTTGTCTGTATCGGTCCAGTCTGATGAAGAGCTGGTCCTAGAGTTTCAAAGCCTCCCCCTAGCTTTATGCAAGTTAAGTCCGTTCAACCTGCATGATTTAGTATGAGATTGAAAAGCAAATCAGACCATCTTGTTTCATTGAAAGTTGTCAAGCCATATTTGGGACAAAGTAGAGCACGCCGGTGTCACGGTGTAAATTTTCCCCCGGTGTGAATTTTGCCCCTGGAAATTTCACCCCGGTGCAAATTTCCCCCCCGGAAAATTTGTACCGGGGTAGATTTTCCGGGGGAAAATTTACACCGTGACACCGGCTCTCACAAATGAGGCTAATTTCTCAGATGGATTTAACACCACTCTAACAATTTAGCAAACTCTTTGAAGCTGAATCAAAGCTGAGTTCAGGTGTTACGCAACGTGCAAGTAGACCTGAATCGAAGGTTTGTCCATCAATCACTCGAAGTACTAAAATACTTTTTATGTGTATAGAAATATACTTAACTTTATGCATCATTTTGACACACCTGGCTCTTAAATTTTCAGAAAATAATTTGTTAGATTGAATATGAGTGTGACCCAAACTACGTTGTTTCGCTAGGAAATATAATATTAATTTGTAACTTGTTCTTTTTTTGCGATTTTTGCGAACACTGCGTTTACAGGCGGTATTCTTGAAGTTTCTTTTTTTACTCCATTATAACTGCACGCATTGTATTTATAAGTGGCTATTGTGCCTTTTTAAGTGGACTCTCCTTGTTTGCCTACTATTTTGTAGTTTTTTCACAAACAGCTAGTTCTACATTCTTGGCGTGAAGTTTCAAATTCTTTCGAATTACATACGTAGCCTTCAAAGTTAGTTCTACGCCGGCGTGCAGTATAAATGTATACCCAACGAAGACGAAGACTAGATTTGAGTAGATACTTTAAAATTTGCTAAACGTTGAGGATTCTTCTTAATTCGCGTTTTAATTCTGCTGTCGAGTTTATAGTTGAAAGATTTTAGATTCAGTATGACTCGTTTAATTGTGTATAGTACCGTTACCAAAATAAAAATCAAAATTCGGTTTTTTCAAATCAAAATTTTTATTAAACACGATACGAACCAGGAAACCTTTTTTAAAACAAATTTTACGGTTTTCTCACAAGTTCATTGTACTTTGCCGTCTCAAAGGTGATAAATTTATGTACTTTTGACGGATTTATGAAATTTTTTTTTATTTCCCAAATTTCCGAAAAAAAAATCTGTGTTACCTAAAAAAAATATCTGGTCTGTTTTTGTCAAGCTGCAACAACTATGTGTTTAAAAGTCCTTCAGAAATAGTTTTTGCTTAAGTTTAAAGTTTACACTTGCTCGATTCTTCGAAAATCATGCGAATCACGGTGAAATTTTGCCAATACTTTGAACTTGTGTCAAACGACATATACACTGAACTACTCCGGTCACAATTCTAAACTTTTTAGTCAATTAACAAATACAGTCGAGTCAGGGTCCGTTGACTGGAGCACCCCCAGACCGCTCAGCATCAGTTTGACGTCAAGGGTTCGAGTTGAACATGTCTTTTTGGCATTTACATTCATTGAATGTCAGTGCAACAGCCTCATCTTCTTGAAATGTAAACTTTTCAGGTGTCTCGAAAGCTCGGGTGCCAGACTTGAGGGCCTGGTCGACTTTCTCGGGTTTCAGGGGGCCATAAATAACGATAATTCGATAATTGAGACATCTTCTATCTTTGGCCATGTGTAGCGTGTCAGCAGGAATGGGGATACAAGGCCTCACTGTACCCACAGGAATTTGAACTAGACTTGGTTGACAGTAGCGATGTCATCCGGAGCAAAGACCTTGCACACTTGGCCATTATAATTTTATGTCGAAATTCTGGCATATTTTTCGTTTGGGAGGGACTGGGGAGGGGCGCACCCGTCCTTTGGTCCGGAGCCCCCCCCCCCCCCCGTTTTGAGCATCCCAGTTTCGGAACGGGTGCCCCCCATAGCGCAAAATTTTTTCCCGTAAGTTTGTTTTAGCGAGTTTTTAGCTATTGCATTATTATCAAGATTAGTCAAAATTATGATGATTTTTGTTTCAGAACAGTGCTTCCGAAAAAAATATCACTGATTTTTTTATTAGAATTTTTGATTGATTTTTAACCGAAAAAAAATCGTGCATTATTGCGCGTTACCGCCTATGTATGTTGAAAATAACATATCCACAAAATTCTGCAGCCTTTCTTGTACGTGTATGCACTCTGCTGCACTATCCTTCAGACGCTGGGTTGATTTACATAAAAATGTTTGACGCCAGTGCAAAAAAATTTTCATGGTCAATTTCACACATCCATACAAGTGTTTTTGTAATTTTTTTGTACGCAGCTGAAAAACACAATCACAACTTTTGCAGCATAATTTAGTAAAATTTCTTTCATATAGACGCTTATACAGTCCACAGAAGTGCATTGTTTTCATGAAATCCAATGATTTTTTTTAGGTAAAAATTTGCAAGAATTTTTTTTTCGGTAACAGTACTATATAGGTTTGGTAGGTTTGTGGACTAAACTGAGTGAATAATTAGGATATGCCCCCCATATATTGAGAGACTATTATAGTATATAATACCAAATTGGTTAACCTTTTGGCCGTTTTTTAATGAAACTACTTTTACGGATTAAGCTAAGCTTTATTTTTGTAATCACGCCGCATTTCGAAGCACCAATTCAGTTGGGATTATGCGGTTCTCATCGGCATATATTTTGCACACGATTAATAAATTGCACAAAGCGGGCTAACTTGAATCACTTGGCACTTTTCTGATACATCGGTAAATTGGACCCTTTATTTTTGATGCTCCCAATTTTGGCATCTATACGATTCCCCACTCGCTCCTTTGCTTTCCTAATGTTTCCGCCCACCCCCCTCCCCTTTGAAGGTCACCATGGTGACCTGTGAACCTTCCTCCCATCGCTAAATTAACTCTTTCATGAATTTATGTAGGTCAGTACGGTATTTTTATAGTCTCTAGTCTGTACAACAGCTCGTGTTATGAAACAAGTGTAAAAGCAACATATTTTAGCAGTGGGTCAGATTGAAACACTCGCAAATCTCAGTAGTCAAAGATCTGCAACACTTGTGAAAAAGTACAAGTAAAAAATTGAACTTAATTTGAATTGATTTAAAAACTATCATTGTGGATGAAAGGATTTAATGTATTTATATTTTACAGTCAATACAATTTGTATATTTAAAAAAATCCTGTTTGACTTGAAAAAATGGTGCATCAAGTCAGTTTACGTTTACTAACTTTAGCAATCTTCTTTTGTCGGACTTTTACCGGAATTCAGTATCTGACTTTTATCAAAATCAGTTGAACTAAACCAACCTGCCTCCTTAAGCCCGATTCATACTATTGTCCTTAGGACATTGGGACATGGACAGGGGCAAATATTAACTGTGTGTTGCGAGACTGACACAATTTTTTGCTTAATTTTTCGTTCACGAACTGGACTTGACATTAACTTGCTGTTGCTACAGTTAGTACTCCAGTTGTTTTCGAAAAGCTGGGGGACAAAACGATAAGGACAAGTATGAACTGGACTTTACTTTGTCGGTGGTTAGTGGGACTTTTTGCATGTATGTAACATTCTTGTCTCTTGAGCTGACGAAGGGGGCTGGGGTGATGAGAACGAGACGGCCGGCGCCACTCTGTCTGCTCCTACGGCCCAATAGGAAGTCAGTCGGTCTGTATTTAGTATTGTTGTTTCAGAGTCCCAGTCCATCCACCAGCACAGTGTCTTGTCCGGAATACGGTGACCTTCAGGACAAACTGCAGAGACTAGAAGTGGACAAAGAAAGTCTGTCGCTTCAGGTTGGTTGTCCTCGAAGTTGGACGTTGGAATAATGCCTAAAACTAATTAGTATCTCTTGTACACGTATATGCATGTTGGGGGAAGACGGAAAATTACGACTTTATTTCTAAAATCTTAAAATTTACAAAAACTATAATATACTGCATCGACATTGTAATTAGGCAGTTATTAAGTATAAAATCGCGAAAGTTTTTTAGTTTTTTCTGAAAAAATCAATTTATCTTCTTAGGCTGACTTTAACACGTTAGTCATACACGTTGGCCTATGCAGGTGTTGTTTTACCGCAGCTTAGAGTAGAAGGATCAAAAATTTACATCGAAACCGAAAAAATTGTAAAAAAATATACTATAAAAATGAAAATATAATTAAATGTTTATTTCATAGCAGAACTAAGTCGGTTTTGTTTACAGAATAGGCGACAGTACCTGCTACGTGCTGCCTTATATTAAATATAATTAGCTACTGCCAAGTATTGGCTTTTTCAGCAGCTATAAAGCTACTACTGATTGAACTAGCTTTATGTTTTTATTTGTGGCAATGTGGCATATATATTTTTAATTTTTTAGTTTTGTATTTACTTTGAATTTGAACAGTTTTTTGTCGAAAGTTATGTTAAAGTAAGAACGTAATGTTACTGTTCAATAGACTGTTAGAAACACTGTTTTGGTAGTCTAGCTGATTTTCGACTGTATTTTTCAGATTGCGCGTAACATTATTATTACTAGTCTGGTTTTGTTTGTTACGCTTTAATGCGTTTGTTGCTTTTTTAGTAAACATTATTGGAATTTCGAGTTCTTGTTAAAGTGTATGTAGAGAAATTGACATTTGGGAAATTCTAGTTACAGTTTTTTTTCATAAGCCTGACTGGAGTTTTGGCCTAATTTTCTGTTTCCGCTGCATCATGCAGAATCATTTTTTTGTATTTTTTACTGGTGTTGGTTTTTGACTGAAATTGACACTTTTTACTCATTTATTATGTCAGAGCGAAAATTTTAGATTCAGTCTATAATTACAGATAAGTTTTATGTTTAAATAAAAAGTATTTAAAAACATATATATTTGAAAAAGTATTTTTTAATATTAGTTGTAATTGCTAATCGAACATGCTGCACGCTGGATTAGCCCGTAGTCGCTTTTCCAAAGGTGTTGTCGCAAAGGTATGCGATTTTGGGCTTATGTACCATGTTTTTAGTGCTTTTCATAAACTATACATATATTTAACTGGATTAGATTAGCTAGATTAACTTCAGTAATTCAACATAAGATTGACCTTGACCAAAGTTTGTGAAACGACGTAGAACGACTAAACCATGTCATTCGCATTTTGTTTGGAAAATGCTATGAATTAAGTTAAATAGTTAATTCTAGTTTGAGTTATGAAGTTAGTCTAAAAGTTAATCTAGTCCAGAACCCATTTTTTTATATGCCCGTCTCTATGTGTTCATACGATTATCACTAACTTTAAAAACTCTGTGTGTCGTGTACTTGTTTTTTCACTTTAGTACTTTAAAACTTACACTTGAAATGATGTTCGCAATAGCAATATGCATTAGACGTAATAAAATAGTATTGGGGTTCTCCGGCTAGTTGGAACTTAGTTGTAATACTCAGCGAAAGCTTGCCATTTTATGACCTCTAGCCAAAACTGCAAAGTTTAAAGTGTGTTATTTCTTGAGTTGAGCTCGATTTCTGGCTTTTTTGCGTGCATTCTGGTATAAAAGGTTAACGTAAGTTATTACCAGTTGTATGTATTTCATGAGCGTAATTGGGGGTGAAAGTATAAATTTGGTAACTTCTCTGTTTTTTCCCAAAATGGCTTTCTTCCTTCCCCTCTAGATCAGTGGATTTGGATCTGGAGTTTTGGGTACTCGCAATTCAACCATTATGCTGAATTATGCTGAACTTTTCAGTTCCCGGTTTTCTTGCTAAAATTTTAAATAGTTTGTCGTGGAAAGTTTTCTATTTTATAAATATATATATAGAATAGAATATCTATTTTTAAACTGAAAATGCTGAGCTAGACTAGCTGTTCTAGGTGTTCAGCCTAAACTGTATTTAGTTAACGACAGGGACATTGGGCGAAATTTCAGCTATGTAGCTACTGTTATCATTACTTCCCGATTTCGCTAATCAAAATATATATTTAAATTAAATCCGTTAAATCAATTAATTTGTTGTAGGTTGTTGTGTTGAACGAACAAGTTGGTGCTCAAACAGAAAAGATCAAGGATTTGGAAATTTTGCTGGACGAGAAAAGGAAAAAACTAGACTCTGCTGCGGAATTGTTACAAGAGGTGGGCAATGCCAGCTGGACGACTGACTTTCGTTTCATTTTGCATTATACTGGAAGTTTTCGTGGTGTATGTGCTGTAGAGAATCAGGCCTTCAAGACTTGGGCGCTGTGGTGCAGTGGTTAGCATTCTTGACGTCGACGCGAGCGGCCCGGGTTCGATTCCCGATGCCTTCATTTTTTTCTGTCTTTCGAAAGGCGGGAGTCTCTTTCTTGAACACATGAAGCAACGTAATACTGGCTGCGATTTGGGGGCTCATAATAGAGTCCAACCAAAGACGTGATCTGTAGTTTATGTAGTCTATTTTGAGTAATGCTATAGTCAGTTGTCTTTAAGAACGTAGGGACAGGAACCAAGACAATTTTTGGTCATCTGGGAGGATTGAATGAATCATTTTGTCTAACTTTCGTGCAGGAATTACACTTGTTGACTCCAACTTTTTTCGTGCAAAAAACGGCTCTGTTTGACCAAGTAGTTTTCTTAGAAATGCTTAGGGACAAACCGATAGGACAACAGCAAGAACGAGTATGAACCGGGCTTATTAAGCAAACCATAACGACAAGCTAATTCTACTTTTAGGAACTGGTGACACGGTCATCGTTGGAAACCAGCAAACTGGACTTGATGGCTGAAATATCCAACTTGAAACTGCAATATGTAGCCATTGAAAAGGAAAAGTTGGAAACGGAACAGAAGCTTAGAATGGCCCAAGTTAGTGGAACCCCTATTAGTCCATTTCATTTACGGTTTCTTGGATTATCGAGCAAGTAACTTCTGTTTTAAAATGTGTAATAATTAAGCTAGCTAGTTATTGATATATCGGCTTTGAGTTGTGATTCAATTCAATTGAATTCATGACTAGTTTTACTCAAGTTTGTCTGAAGTTAATAAATTGCATAGCTGCTGTATGTACGCGGTACTAAAAAGACGATACAGTATGGGTTGTTTATCGGAAGATGTGAAGTTAGCTCTAGCTCATGACAATGTTGTCCTCATGATGTAGTGGCGCTGTGTGTGTAATACACGTGTAATCGGGAGTAAAATTTAGGCAGCCTATCTGGCCAAATTTTAAGGAGACCTCACCAAGAATACCCTAAATTTTGCAAATCAGAAAAAAGTGCAATTTGCACCAAATTTTGCTCAGATTTTGGAGATTCTTCTCAGGATTTTTTGAGGGGGGTCCCATACCCATTCCGTCCGAATGAATACAGATATGGTTTGTTTGTTTTCCAGTCAAACTAGTGCACAATTGCGCAGCAGCGGATGCAAACTAGTTTACTCGGGTGTCGGAGTGACTTGAAACAAATCATTGTTTCAAGTTACTGAAATTATGCAATGCTCGTGTATTGTTATAATTTTAGAGTGAAATTGAGTGCCTACAGCGAATAGCTACAGACCAAGTGCATGCAAAGGTTGATGCATATTCTGATTTGTATGGTGAGTGAGTTTGTAGAGCCGTAGATTATTCTTTCTGTGTGATATTTTGGTATTTTTGTGAAAGTGATTATTTCTCAAAAAAATGTGTTTCATATTAACATCAACATGGATTGGTTGGTTTTATATTGGTATTTAGAGGAAGAGTGTAATGGTTTTGGCTTCAAAATGTGCTCTTGGGGCGTGAAGCGGTTTAAGTCTAAGACTGCTAGGTAGAACCACTGCAAAAATCGGTCCGATAAACCCATAACCGCGGACAGAAAAGGAGTCAGCTCAGAAATTTTCTATTGTTTTGGCATTTCAGCTTCAGATAGTATTTTTTTGTAAAACTGTTTGGATAATTCTTGCTGTTTTTTTAGCAAACGACGTTCATCAGTTAAAGTTGGCAGTTCAACAACTGATTGCTTCAAATATTGAAAAGGTACACACGACATATCAATTTTGTTTACAAACTTTTTAGCTTTTTTGGCTTTATAGTAATTGTTGGACTCATTTTTAATTTCTCTACTAAAGAGGGATTAGCAATAAAAAAAACTTGTTTTCGCCTTATATCTTGATTAGAATCAAATCCCCTAATTCTGAGCCTAATTGGTACTAATAAGTTTTGTTATGTAATCTTAAATCTAATTTTTCCTTGCTTGCTCGTAATTAAAATCACTTTGTGAAATACGGCTTTAATTTGGTTCCCCACTGGTGTGTGTCAAGCTTGATTATAGGAGTGGATTTTTTTATTTCAGGAAAGCAGGATAGAAGAGCTAAGCAAAGCGCTACAAGACTGCATGAATAGTTCTTGCACAATGAATCGATGTACGTTTTAGGACGAATAGTTAAGATGTCCTGTAATACTATAAAAACTTCATTTTGCAATTCATTATCGCAGAAAAGTTGGAAAGTTTTTAAATGTAATTTAATGTTTTCATTAGCTTTAATGTGACAGAAGTAGCTGTTTTATGTTTAACTTTTAACATGACTTTAACTTACTGTTTAACTTTTACAAGTATTATCAGTGAACCTTTCTGTGTAGATGAATAAATCAGAATATTTTATGAAAAAAAGACATGTTATACGAAAAATTCAGTTGGTGTAAAATAGCTCTGTAAACTTGTGTAAAAGTGTAAAATTTAAATTCTTCAGTTGGCTTGGCTCATTTTTTTAATCAATTTGCAGCTAGCGAAGATTCAGTGCCCGATATGATCACCCGTTGCCGCTCCTCCGATTCTACGCAGTCCTACGATATTAATGAACAGATTAAGCATCTTCTTAGCGTGAGTGTTGTCAGCCTAAAGTCTGACCTAAGTGAAACAATGGTACAAAACATGTGATTTCATTACGTGAAAAGCAAAACGTAGCGTCGTCAAGCAAGATTATAGAGAGTAGCTGCTGAAATTACGCCACTTGTTTTCTCTCCGTATTCAACACTTTTTGGTCAGACTGTAGTTAGTTTATACGTCACGGTCATACGGTAGTGGTAAGTAAGAATCGCCATTACCCTCTAGGGTGTTCGTTTGTCCGTGATCAATAAGTTTGATCAGCTGCTGCAGAAAAGTGATAGCTCTTAAGGGCCTATTTTGGTGAGCAGTTATAATAAAAAGTTAACCAGAATAAAAATAATTAATTAATTAATTAATAATCGTAGGAAGAAGACGGTGGTCTGGCGCCCTCTGCCTCGTACACTGATTCGCTGACCTCCAGAATCCAGCCAAACAATCAGCAGCCTTCCAATCTAACCACTGTCAAAAGTGTACCGGTAATTTTGCTAAATTTAGTTTTAAGGCGTTACGTATCAACGTTGAAATTATTAATTGTTACCAGTTTTTTCCTGTTATAGTAGACATGAAGCTAATTCTAGCGTAACTGCTGTAATACCGTTTATGCTTTAAAGTTTCATAGTTGGATGTAATTTGTTCTGGCTTTTTTCATTGATCTAAGGAGTGACCAGGCTCGGCAGTGATAACGAAACGTTTTTGTGAAAAGAACTATTTTAAATTTATCAAAAGTACAGACTAAAGTGGGCTCCAACGTCAGTTTCATATTGTTGGATTCACAGAATCATAAAAGGTGTTTAGATTATTGGTCTAAAATTGACTTTTCAAATTCAAGTGAAGTAGAACATTGTAATGAAAAATGTAAGTATGGTTCGTATTTCGTAATATAATAACCTGTTCGATTTAGACTGTGTTTAAGTTTAGCACCTTTTATGAATAAAACCTGTTCTACTTAAACTGGGTTTCAGTTAAACACCTTTTGTGAATATCCGCCTTTCATTAGTAGGTGTCAGATTTAAGGTTGATTCGGACATAAAAATTGTCTAAACTCCATGTCAATGTGGTGAATAATCTTTGTGTCAAAAGCATCATAATTCAATTTTAGTCTTCCCACTCGTACACAGCGGGTCTATCGATGCGTGTGAACACTCCCCCCCTGAACAACGGCGTCCTGGTCTACTCAGCCCCGGGCACCCCCCGACCCCACACCCCCAAGAGCGCCACCCCTGGGCAAATGTTGGCCGCAGAGTTGCAGCATATTGCTGCCAAGACGTCACATAGTGGCGGGAAGTCTCATAGGGTCAGCCGAATCAGTATAATTGTGTATTAAAGTCTGAGCAAAGAATGTTGAACACTGAGTCTAAAGCAAACATGTTGTGATTTCATTACAATTTACGAAAAGAACAATTATTTCAGCAATCAAGAGTACAAAGTATATACAGTAGTAAATTGCTAAAATCCCGCTACCTGTTTTCTGTCAGTGTTCAACATTTTGTGGTCAGACCTTTAAGTATGTTCATGGCAAGATACTGACTAGTCCAGTCCATTGTTTGAAGAAGTCGCGATGAAGTATCGAGTTCAGTCCGAGGTCTGCTAGATAGATCTTCGTTTCTATGCATGTAATTGTAATCATGTGATTATTCATGGTTTTTTTTAAAATACTTTAAAATATTTTTTTTAAAATACTGATGAAAATATATTTAACTCAAAAGACGGTACTTTACGCAAACCTGAAGACATGTCGTTCCGCTGGCTAATTGGCGAGAAATATTACGCCTTTAGAAAGGAGTGAATAATGGTATGGATGGCGTGAGAATCAATTCATACTTACAACCGTATGTCCTTTCAGCCAGCAGAATTACGAAATAATCGCGCCACCCGCTGATCTTATACCTACACTACATTAGCGCCATGATTATTTCGTCATGTTGTAGGCTGAATGGACATAGTACGGCTGTAAGTATGACTGGCTGCCCACCCCAGCCCCCCCCCCTAATTTTCATGTCTTTTCAGAAGCCGTCAGCGTCTAGTCAGAGCGGGGTGTCGACGGAAGGGGGGGCGGAGGGGTCCCGGCCCGGTCTCAGTCGTTGGCTCAAGAAACAGCTCAAGTCCGCCAAACGCAGCACCTCGGCGCCCAATCTAGGTGACTCCGCCGAGCAAGGGCTCCCCCCGGCCCCGGACCAGCCCCCTGCCTTTTCCAACCTGCTCGACCATCCCTGTATGTGGCTTGTGTAGTAGCGCTGCTGCCACCTGCTGATTATAGGTGCTCAGGGGGATAGGGGGTATTGTATGTATAGTGTGTGTGCCATACAGGAGGCAAATTACAAGAAAATAACAAAAAGGTCGATGCATACTTGAAGAAGCCGTATGTCCATTCAGCTCAGCCGGCAAAATTACGAAATTAATAGTCACGCTACATTTTAATATTTTACATTATTAGTGGCGATTGTAATATTTTACATTACTAGTGGCGCGTGATTTTTTGCAATTTTGGCGGCTGAACGGACATCCGGCTGTATGTATGGATCGAACCTATCAAGAGCCTGTTGCTCAACATTACAAGTGTTACAATATTGTAACAGTAATTATTGTAAGTCCAAAATCAAGTGATTCGTAATGAATTTATATTATGACGAATTTGTGGCGAATCGCTTTATTTTCCACTTATAATTTGTAACAATATTGTGGGACTTGTAAATTTGAGCTACAGGCACCAAATTTTTTGACAGAAGATTATAACCATACTGTGTTGATGTTTGACTGGATAAAAAATAGCTTGCATACACACGTCATGAGCACGTATGATCAGTATTATTAATTGTTTAGTGTTAGTAGTTTAGTTTATGTCGTAGCCTTAGTATAATTATTCTTGGTATAATTCTGTACTTACTACTGTCGTAAGATTGAATTTAACCGGATGTTCTAGGGTGTTTTGGTTAAAACACTGAGTTGGTTTTTCTCATTGACACTGACTATTACTTCTACAAGTCGTTATAACTTTATTTGGGGAGTTATCAATCACTGCAACTGTAGCTATCGAAAGCTGTAAAGCTCTGCGTAACGAAGATAATATCTTTTGTTAGAAGTTCGAATTTTCACTTTAGACGATGAGAGGCATTAATCAGTTGTTATTGTGGATTAGATATAAATTTATATGTTTGGTCAAGAACAGAGCTCATCTTGATTGGTTCTTTTTTGATTGAAATTTTCTGCATAATGACCTGAATCGATTTTCAGAAAGGGTTTTTTAGTTACTGTAAAGTGCTTATTTGGAAGTTTCACTCATCATGCGCTGTGTTTTATTGACCATCGAATGAGTTTTAGTTTTGATTCATTCGGACCAACAGTGTTGTTCGTATTTCCGCTTAGTTTCCAAATTTTCGAACACATAATGTCATCCTTAGGCTCGATACATACTTTCGTCCGTATTTTCGTTCAGCCTGCAGAATGACGTCACTAGCAGCTTAGTGCAGTGGATCAGCCAGCGCATGTGACGTCATTATTTCGTCATTTTGTCGGCTGCACGGACATACGGACGAAAGTATGAATCGAGCCTTAATACCATGAAGCGAAACTGTTCACGATATCTGGTTTCGATTCTTTTCTCTGAATGGCCATGCGGCTGTTTCGATTCCGAATTCAATCGTTTTATCGCGATATAAAAAATAAAAGGATCGATCCAAAATCTAGTCCTCTTAATAATATGCTATAAAGGATCTATCTTAAATCTAATCCTTTTAATCCACTAATGGGGCGATAAGCCCTGTCTTTTTTGTGATGGTGACGGTGACAGGTGATATTGGCATTGAGCTTTTAGTCTGGCTGCGCACTAACGTCTGCATTCCCATTTACGCACTGGTCCCCTGTCCCACTCCTCCACACTTTATGCACGACCACTATATGTCCCATGTTAACTATATGCATCAGCACAATTATACCAGATGGTATCAACGTGCGGTCTTCTGTGAGTCTAGATGGAAGATTTAGTGGGATTTTGTGGTGATGGTGGTGGTGGTATATCTGATGGTATATTATTTGGTTGGTGGTGGATGCATAATAAATTGTAAATAGTGTTATACTAAATTCTCCATACGTATATGAGGGGGGATGAGGGAAATCCCCCAAAATTTATGGGAGGCCGGGAGGATCCCAAAAATTTAAGCAAAAATGTTAGTAAAAATATCACTATTAATTACGAACTGTAAATTGGAAATTCGGCAAAAACGTTGAAATTCTTAACAAATCAGGCGATATTTCGTAAAGGAATTCTTGCCTGCTAATCAGTTGAAAACGTACGTAAAACTATGATTTTTTTTAAAACCAGCTTTGTGCAATCCAGCCTACATTTTTTGCCCGATGTTGGATATTTTTGACTGAGTTTGGCACCTTTTGTTCATACTTGAGACACCAGAAAACCTTCTTCACTTCAGACATCATTTTTTGGCAAAATGCAAATAAGACGCCATAACAATTGCATTTTTTGTGCTAAATTTTGCAAAAAAATTTTTTCAAATTTTTTGGTTGATAAAATAAGTCACTCCATAAAATTTCATGAAATCTTCAAAAATTATGCAGATTGTGGTCAAAAAGGTTTTCTTGTGTAGTGTGGGTATCTAACTTTTGTGAATATTTCAGCTGAACGAGACGAAGATTCAGTGTCGGGCAATTATCTGGGTGAACAGAAATTCAGTCGTCGGGATCGCAAGCACAGATCTTTCAGAGATTTGCTCAGGTAATCTCAATTTGTAGCCGATTTCGCAGCAAACTATTGGCTAGGATTTCACAGAGCTATAGATGACGTATAAAGTCGCTTTTTTGCAGCTTTTCCAATTTTAGACTGAAGCGAAGCAGTTCACAGGAATTTGAGGACGCTCAGGCGCGTAAGGGCGGAGGACCATTTCAGCGGGGCTCTGCAATTCGCTCAACGGCGGGTCCAAGACTGATGCTCATGAAAGAACCACCCCTGCCTTCGGAAATAAGTCTCAAGTAGGCCCGAAATTTCACTTTGTGAACAACTGGAAGTTGCATGTATCAAGAGTACATAATAGTGTCTCACTCTGTGTAGAAGAAGAGTGAGACACTCTTCTTCCTGCCTGCACTAGAACTTAGGCAGGAAGGAGATTGTCTTGATCTTCTTCTATACAGAGTGAGACACTATCATGTACTCTTGGTTACACTCTATGTATATGAGAGTGAGACACAGTTATGTACTCTTGCATGTATGAAGCTTGTTGGCCACAAAGCCGTGACGTTCATTCTGCTTAAGGGGGATTCTGAATAACTGACTAGACAGTGACTGTGTACGATAATATTTTTCAGGGTAATCTTTACACTTTTTTAGTCCGCAAATGGTACAGTTTTACATTATTGTTTACAGGCCCCCGGCAGAGCTGTTCTATCAGTGGGACTCTGAGCGCATAGCTGACTGGCTGACGGAACTGGGCCTGAACATGTACGTGGGCGAGTGCAGACGCAATATCCGCTCGGGGCGGCAGATGGCAGCACTGTCCAGTAGTGATATGGAAAAGGTGCGCTGCAATAGAACAGCCGCTCTTGATGTTTGTTGGTGTGTCTGGAGCATAGTGTGATTGGGGGAACTCCCTTTTGCTTCTCTTACATGAGTCCTAGGGTGAGGGTCCCAAGAAATTGAGCAAAATTTGGTAACAATGGTACTTTTTTGAAAATTTTTGCTAAATTTCAGTATTTGTGGTCTATCAGAAGGGGAGGATCCCTATAATTTGGGCGGCGAGTCCCCCTCCGCAAGATTTTGACCCCGTTACATGGTTGCTCTGGAGCACTTAATTACATAATATGAACTATACTAAAAATAATGATAATGACAGATTCTTCATCATACTTCTCAATACTTCTCAAAAATGTAGTACAACCTGTGGTAAGCGTGGCACAAGGTATAATTTTTTGATAAAAAGTGTGTGGGGCTGATTACAGCGGTTTTTGTCCGGGCGCCAAGGTCAAGACTAACGTCAACTTTTAGTAAGGGGGTCATGTGACACATCAATCGAAAGCGCTTTATCTCACCAATCGAATAATGAAACTCCCAAGTCGCTACGACCCGCATAACAAACGTTATGGGACTTTAAAGGAATTCACCCCATAGAACACTGTTATCAAGAGTACATAATAGTGTCTCACTCTTTATAGAAGAAGAGTGAGACACTCTCCTTTCTGCCTGTGTTATAGTGCAGGCAGATGCGCTGGTCGTTTTGAAGCCACATGTTGCCGTTTTATGCAACATGTGGCTAGCCAATCAGAAGCGAGCTTTGCTTCTGATTGGCTAGACGCCTGTGCACGTGCTCCAATCAGCACGCAGGCGGCCTCACCTGTATTGCTTGAAAATTGCCAAAAACATTTAACTTACCAGTTAACATCATATTCAGCACATACTAGCAATAATCCCTGAAAACGGTGATAAAAATGTAGGCAAAATACAATTTGGGGCAAAAAAAACAAAAAACACCCCAACCCGAGCGATCGTGGCAAAATTGAACACTGAAATGGCAGTAATGGCGGCCAGTGTGCTGATTGGAGCACGTGAGGCCGCCTGCGTGCTGATTGGAGCACGTGCACAGGCGTCTAGCCAATCAGAAGCAAAGCTCGCTTCTGATTGGCTAGTCACATGTTGCATAAAACGGCAACATGTGGCTTCAAAACGACCAGCGCATCTGCCTACGCTATAACACAGGCAGAAAGGAGAGTGTTTCACTCTTCTTCTATAAAGAGTGAGACACTATTATGTACTCTTGCTGTTATCATAATTAAATCGTAATTACTACATTACGAAAAGTGTTCTTTTTCTCACATCCTTAAAGGCGCCATAACTGGCTTTTAGGAACTCGGACGGACACAAGAATAGTATCATTGGATTGCTGGCGTGCAGGGCTTTCGAAAGAGGGGTCACATGACCACCTGGCACTTCAGATTACCCCGAAATAAATATCTCAGGGTACGCTCACGTGACAGGGTCATGTGACCCCTCATTTTAAAGCGCTCCTTAAATCTAAGCGATTGATGTCAATTTCATGGTTGTCCGTCATTCCTATTGTCTGGTTTTTTTTTTTGTGTTTTTAAACTGGGGTGATTTTTTTTTTTTTATTTTTTTTTTTTTTTATTTATTTTTTTTTTCAAAATTTTTGTTTTGATGCGCTGGACTTTTAGTTGTCAAACCAGTCTAAACTAGACGCACTAAACTTGTAATATATCATAAATATAATTCGGGGTCGGTAGCAGGCCTAGACCGTGTGTCACCAGTACTGCATTGGTCCATAGGTCTAGTGTTGTCAGATTGACAGCCGCCTGCACAATTAGGCCTGCCGTCTGTAGTTGAACCATTCTTCTGAACTAGCTCGTGGACATAGACTAGACAACTAGATAGTGTGAAGCAAACCTGAGGTGGATCAACTTAACTTGGTCTCGACCTCTAATCTCGGTTGATACTCGTCCTTGTCCTTGTCTTGTTGTCTCGAAACAGTTCCGAGAAAACTGTCTGGCTGAAAACATGGAAACCAAACCGGGTACATTGCTAAACGACTGTATCAATATCTTCACAGCAGCTGACCTAAGTTTGTCCGTGTCCCTCCCTTGTCCCTTGCACTGTGTCCTTAAGGACAAGAACACCAGAGTATGAATCCAGTTTAATGCTAGACATTTTAAGGAGTTGGGTATCCGCAATGTGCTTCATCGCCGCAAACTGATTCTGGCCCTGGGGGCGGTGGAACGTGGCTCCAACGATCCGTCACATCGAATGGACTATCATCAGGTTTTGCGTAAGTCTCGTCGTGGTTGTGTTCGCACTCGACAAATACTCTCATTCAGAAGTACACTGTATAGAATCAGCGTGATTTTTTCGTAATTTTGCCGGCTGAACGGATGTAATCGGATGTAAGGAATCGACCCTTACTGAACTTAAGGGGGGGGGGGGGCTACCTGGAAAAGTGAAAATTTTAGGTTCTCCGATTCACTTCAAATTTGCACACAATGTAGTCCCAGGGAAGGCGCATCGCAGATGTAACAAACTGGAACCAATGCTTTTGCCAACTTTTCCATAGGGGCTCCCAAAAATTCAATTTCACGTGTAAATCATAGCGCAAAAAAAAGTTTTTTGTGGTTGCAAAGCGCTCCTTTGCTCAAATTTTTTGTTAACACTGACGAAGCTGATTTTTACATGATTCGATAGCCTAACGTCATATCTCAACCTCTATGATCCATTTTTTAAAATTTTTGCCCATGGCCTGAGCAATGACGCCAAATGTAAAATCACTCAAATTTGGCGGGCACAAAAAACGGCCATTTTTTCACATTTCGCCTTCGATTTTAGAATTGAAAATACATATCGAAAATCCGGATCATACAAATTTGCGCATACATGTGAGCTACTACTATGCCAAGTTTCAGCTTGATTGGCTTAATGTGGTTTGTGTTAGAACTGTCCATCTAAGGGCTACTTTTAGGCTTTTTTTGCGTGCTTTTGCCTATGTAAATACACTGACAAAGGCACCGAACCAAAAGTGCACCTTCAAGCTTAATTGTTCTTATCTGAGGTAGAGGTGCCTTGGGGGAGTAACATATGTGAAAATAAGCAAATTTGGAGAACTTTGATTTTTGACCTGGGTAGCCCCCCCCCCTTGAGCCGTGAGCTACATTACTCTGTGTGTTTACATAGTATTGTCGGTAGACCCGACACAGGTTAGGTTTTTGTGGTTAAACACTATATTAATAAATTGTACTATACCGATTTTATAAAACACCATCGGCACTGCACTCAGTTTCTGTTAGCGTAAGACTTAACTGCGAGTATTATTGGAACCTTGATACTTGTTTATAATAAGCTTACAAAAAAAATTAGCTATTTACAAATCTAATTTTTCAGTTAGACTAAACAGACTATAAACGCGAGTGTTGAGTGTAATATAAACCCGTTTATAGTCTGATCACCATTCCTGAATTTTAGGCTTACTCAGTGCAGTCCGTTTAATCCGGAAGTTTTGGAATGACATGATTTTTAATCTGTTTAATCTGTAGTCCTACTAACATTAACTCTTTTAGTTCGATCGATAAAGGAGTGGGCCCTTTATTTTATAGTTGGTGTGTTTCAGGCTGGCTAGATGACATCGGACTTCCGCAGTATCGCGACGCGTTCGCTGAGGGTCGCATTGACGGAGCCGTGCTCAACACGCTGACTGTGGACGAGGCCCTGGCCATGAAGATCACCTCCACCCTCCACCTGACCAGTCTGGCACGTGGCATCCTACAGCTGCGATTCATCAACTTCAATCTGGCACGCTTGCAGCGAAAATTTCAGCCTGTAAGCGTGGATTACATACTTACGGGTGTATGTGCGTTACCAATAACATGATATTTTCGTATTTGACCTGGCTGAATAAGCAAACGGCTGTAAGTATGATTCGAGCATTAGTTTTCACTGAAATGGGGCGTTAAGATCTTACTTTAGGGCAATTTTAACAGCCGTGTTGCCATTCGGCCTACAAACTGACTGAAAAATAACCCACCCGGAAGGTGTGTGTGAGTGATTGGTTTTTCGTAATGTTGCTAGCTGAACGGACATACTGCTGTATGAGTGAGACTGAGCATGAATCAATCCCTACTTCACTTTACTGTTTTTTTGTTACCTAGTCTGTGCTGTTAATGGTTTTTGTGTTTGCTTAGTCTGTGCTGTGAATGTTGTGTGTCTTATTTCAGCTGAAGTTCCCCTGTCCATCGTCGGTGTGCGCCTGGTCTCAGCACTGTGTGGGCGAATGGCTGCGTAGCATCGACCTGGCCGAGTTCACGCCAAACCTCATCTGTGCCGGCGTCCATGGCGCTCTGATGGTCAGTTTGGATTGGGACAGTTTATGGGTCATAATATCAAGCGTGCCACAATCTGATCTTATACACTATTAGTGGCGTGATTATTTCGTGATTTTGCCGACTGTACGGACATACGGCTGTAAGTATGAATCGAGCCCTATTAGTCGTTTACATACGTGAGCAGTTATAAGTTGTCCAGAATGCTATTTAGAATCTTTTGGCGTGCACATACTATGGATTGCAAGAAAATCAAAAACTTAAAACACTGCTGATTTCAAAATAAGTAAGCCAATGCAGCAAAACGTTTTTCGAGGGTTTGGTAACATAAGGAACGTTGCTGTTATTGCACATCTCATTCGACGACATTATCACGTGATCTGAAGTTTTGCCATAAGCGTTCTTTTCTTTCATACCATATTGGCATATTGTTTGTTGATATGGTTAAAAGGGTTATAAACTTTATTCTCGATTATTGAAATACTTTCCGATTCCCGGAGCGCTTAAATTATCCCTTGATTTATTATCCAATCCGTCTAAAGTCTGACCAAACAAGCACTTTTGTTGACGAGCGTAGTTTTGTTCACATGACGACAGCAAGTATTATTTTACCGTATCGGTAAAATTAAGCGCGGCATGCCAGTATTTTTTATAATTTCGGAAGCAGATGTACATATGTATATAATACAGAGCTTCAACTTTGGTCGAGTTTTGAACTAATTGATGACATTAGTTAAAAGGCTTCTTGAGTTATCCGGAACACAAACTTGCTGTTGAGTGATAAAGTTTGACGTACATAAATGTATTTACATAGAGTTTGCTTCTAAACTCGATTACAATGATACTGACTGATCAATGTTTTCAACCACCAGCAGGTCTTTAGTTTTGAATCAAATAATACTGTTGGCATAAAAGTGCTTGCCGGAAACTGAGTTCATGAATTTTGGCACTCTTTTGAAAATACAAAACAAAGCCAACATATCAGTAACTGATATCGATATTCGAGAAATCTCAATCAGCCTGTCGCGCTATGCAGATACACACATACATACATACATACATACACACGTTATGCGCGCTACACACACAGCGCGCGTGTGCTAGATACGCTAGGTCAGTGCAGCATGCTTCACTAGTGCACTGAAACTGAGCATGATTTACATGCATTTTCAGTTTCAGTGCATTAACTGATTTTAGTATGCACGGCCGCTGAGGCGGCCGCGCAAAAATGCTGGACCCTGGTCCCTGAGACAAACAGAAACACGCGATTTCATTTACGAAAAGAACGAACTTCAGGCACCGTAGTAGAAGGAGTACAGCAAGTAGTCGCAAAAATCTCGCGACCTGTTTTTCTCTCAGGGTTCAGCAATTTTTAGTCACACTTTATATAATGAATGTTTGAAATATTGTCAGGTCTACGAGAGCCTATTCACGGCCGAAAGCCTTGCGAGTGTGCTGGCCATCCCGCCCCAGAAGACCCTGCTCAGACGCCACCTGGTCACCCATTTCAACCAGCTGCTGGGCTCGGACGTGGTGGCTGAGAAACGACACGCCACCACCCAACCCCTTGCTCAAGCCATCTCGCCCTCCATGAAAGTCAAGGTGAAAATGGTTGGGAGATTGTGGAGTGATGGAGTGACGCATACCATGTTGGGGGAAAGGCTCTCTGGTCAGATTTTGGGCTTTGGGGATACCCAAAAATACTCCTGATCGACCAAAAATGGTGTAAAGTTTGCAAAATTTTTGAAAATATTGCCATTCTTAATCTTATTTACTTTCACCCAAATGTTCGGGACCCTCCCCCCAGAGTCTCAATTTTGACCAAGAGTCTCCTCACAACTACACGATGGATAGAAGATATTGTGTCTATATAGACGAAAGCATAACACAATTTTTCGTTCCTTTTGTAAACTTGTAAGTGATGAATGAGTGTTTGATTTGGATAATATGGTCTAAAACATTCTCGTGGAACAAAAAAGAACGTTCTGATAAAAGCTTTTATGCGTATTTTAAGCAGCCACAATATTGTGTCAGACTTTAACATCGACTTTATGCATGTAATGGGGTTAAGGGGGGGGGGAGGAGTCATTTTCATCTCCTATTTTTATTCATGCTTTGACAACTATTAGCTTCAGCGCCGTTTTCGGAATGCCTAAAAGAATGCCAGTCTGAAAGAGTGTATAATGTTGAAACAGTGAGTCATTACTCACTTTTGGTAATTTGGTATACTGCGAATAAATGGATGTTTCTAAAATAAAACAAGGGTGCTTGCTGTTCCAGCCGCAAAAGAAGGGATTTCCGTTGTCATGGAAACGACCAATCCGCGGCGAGCTCTTCAGTGACCCCGACGAGTTGCTTTGTCCATTCACGGCTCAAGACAAATCATCGCCCAACGATGCTCCGCCTCCAAATATTCCTGTATGTTTAGCATTAGATGAATTCTACTTAGAGGTTAGAGCCCAGTTCACTAGTGGATTAAGCGAGTTTGTTTTAATCCGTCTGAACGGACGTTAATGAACTTTGGATATTTTTGTGGACAATGGAATTTTCTAGTCTAATAATTGAAAAATTGCAGTTCCAACTTTGAAAAATCGATAACTACTCAGTTCTGTAAATATAGTCATTTAAAAGTTGTCCTGGACAATTGGACAGGTCTGAATCGGGCTTATTTTAAAAACCTTTCATATAATGCTAATAATCTATTAATCTGTAACAATATGGTAATGGTTCATAACATGTCCATTTATTGGATTTTATGCTTCAATTAAATAAACATTCATTCATTCATAAGTAATCTAACTTTTTGGTAAGCTTGCCGAATCAACAGATGGAACCGACATTAAAGATGAATCGACCGTCAGTATTTTCGGGTCGCCGACCATCGCAAGCAGGAGGCAAGCCCACTTTTTATTAGACTTTGAAGTACTATAAGTGTATCAGTTTTTTATAAATTTCTTTTTTCAGAGAGAAATCATGTCGGAATATATGCTGCGAAATCTGTCATCGTCGAACGTATAAGCTCAGAGACAAATCCTTTCCATTGAGGATTCGAAGTGTGAATGAAAATTGTATAATGCTAGCAGCAAACAAAATTACTGGAAACTGACTGGGTTTTGGTTCAAATTTAATCAAATGTCATGTTTTCTCTTCGGGTGTGCGAATTTCCTTTGGAAGTGCTAAAAATATTACTATCAGTGGACTGCACCAAATCGAATTAACTTAAGTCTGAGCTGGAGCTAATCTCCCGTTAAAATCGATTTAGTTAAATCTGAGCTAAATCGCAGCTAAACTCAAGTTTTTAACTAAAACTTCAGCTCCAACTACGTTAATCTAAACTGGTGCAGCAGACTTAAACCGATTTAAGGAATTTAAGCCTGACTAAATCGGTTTAAGCGAATCGTCAGTTAATCCGATTTGGTGCAGTCCACCGTATAATTATTCAGGATTTAAGTCCGCTCTTGGGCGTTTTTTTTATGAACCGGAAAAGCCCGAGGATTGACTGCATTATATATATATATATATATATATATATATGATTCGTGCGTGTAGCTGCATAGTGTTTTACTGTTTTTTTCCCAAATTTTATAGGGTATTTTTGTAAGTTTTAATTTGATAATAGTCTAAAGTTTTAGTTATTGTTACATTACAAAAAATCCAAACTTTTAGAATATCATGCTATCAAACACGCGAAAGGTGTGAAAACGTTTACCGGAAGTAACAGCTTTGTATTATGCTTAAGTGATTCAATATCATGTATAACATTATCACACTGTTTATGCATATGATTGTGCTCACATTTTAGGCGGCGTAATTTATCAATTTTTGTATTTATATCATTTTTGATGGCTCATAATATTGTCTGTACATTGTTGTAACCGTTGGGTTATGTATCATGGATTTTTATGACTGTTTTGTTCCTGTTTTTGGGTTTTTTGAGTGTTTTTGATTCGTACAAATCAGGGACGAATCTAGGATGAATTCGCGGCGGAGAGGAAAATTTTTTTGTAAATTTTCTAAACGAATAAAAACTGTTTTGGCCGGATCACATAAAAATTGAAAGGGGCACCTTTGTGCAGTATTTCACCTTAAAAAATCTCGGGGGGATGGCGGTTGCGCCGCCGCCCCTCTCCCTAGAATCTTGAGCCGTCACTGGTTCAAAATCTGTATCTGTTCAGA
Organism: Trissonchulus sp. WLG1_4; assembly: GCA_030248245.1. Classification (NCBI taxonomy): domain Eukaryota; kingdom Metazoa; phylum Nematoda; class Enoplea; order Enoplida; family Ironidae; genus Trissonchulus; species Trissonchulus sp. WLG1_4. The sequence goes on along the minus strand of JASANF010001684.1, from coordinate 34,109 downwards.
CAGCCGACATAATTACGGGAAAATAAAAAGCCACGCCACCAGCTTTTTTGCTTTATGAAAGTCTGACCAACCAATGCTGAACCCTGAGTTAAAAAAACAAGTTTTAATTACGAAAGGAACGAGTGGTATCAAATTGCGAGTGGTATCAAATTATTAGTCACAAAAAGCACTCCATCTACGTTGTCTCAAGGTTTAAGCTATTTCTGGTCAGACAAGTTATAAATTGGTGGCACGCTGTAAGTTATCAATCAAGCTTTACCGCTTGATCAGCCCACGGCTTTTTGTAAATTCTGTGTGCCAAATCTGGATCCTATTTTGATTTTGACTATTTATAATTCTGGTCTTGTATAATATTTATTTTACTGTTGATGCTGACCTTTTGATTTTTATTTTTGCAACTATTATATACTCTGCTGGCTTTTTGCTATAAGCTTTACATTTGATTTAGAATTTTTAGAGAAACTGAGTTTCGCTTTGCAAGCTTTAAACTAGCATTGAGGATTATTACTGCCTTGACTGTATTGACATTGCAACTTTAAGCATGTTTTCCAATTAAACAGTTGAATTTTTCGTGTTGGAGTTTTACCTATTGTTGTTTAACACACCATAGTTATCTCTAGGCAAGTAGGCAGCTTTAACACCTTATGTTTGACCATTACTCGAGTTGCATGCGTGGTAGAGAGGTCGCAAATAATGGTGACCCAACAGTTCCCACAATTGAAGCTTGATACACACAGTTAGGTAACTGTTGGCGTCGCAATCACATAAAAAATGCTAGTTTAGCGATGAAAAAGTTTAAATTTGCACAAGTGTAGGTTTCGCTGTGACAGCAGGACTAAATTTGGTCACGAAATGCAAAAATCGATTCTTAAAAAAAACGGCCAGTTGTGACAGCTAGGGTATTTTGGTATCCAAATTAATGAAATATACTCGAGATATTAACAATATTAAAACAAATCTGAGTGTTGGTTCAGTGTGCTGTGTATGTTTTATCACAATCTTTAAGGGTCCATTCATACTTACAGCCTTAAACTAATCTGGAAATACGTAAATACGAAACTACTCGAAGCGTTTTTTTGCAATCGTCCTTTTAAAATTGTGATACTTTTTCGACTCGCCACATCCGATCGGTCTAAGAACGCAGCTGATTTTTACTCAACAACGAAAAAAAACCCTGCTGACTTTAAAAACTTTACTACAAACAAAGTGAAGTTCACTTCAGATTCAAAACAGTTATTATTATAACAGTTAGCATTAAAATCATCATCATCATAAACAGTAAATCGTCAACAAACCAGAAAAAGCTCCCGTAACATAACATCACAAACTCACAGTCAGAAGTCAAAACGTCAAAACAAAAAGTCAGAAGTTTTAAAAGAACTAACTACAAAGTACAAGCGTTCAAAAACAGCTCATTCAAGTTCATTCATTTTATAAAGTCTGCCCAAAAGATGCCGAACCCTGAAGCAAAAACTGTGTGACTTTCACGACGACTTGACTCTTAACCCGGCCATAATGTCTCACAGCCCCGTCAACTAATGCCCAGCCAAGATTTCCTGAGATATAGCCAATTGATTTCACTGCCAGGGGAATTAGTATTTTGATCCCAAGACATTAAAATCTTTATACCTGATTCGAACAATAATTGCACAACACTATCCTAAACGGAACAACCATACATGTACACGGGATCTCGGTCTGGGCTGGGGGGGGGGCTTGTCCCGGAATTTTCTACATTTTAAGGGAGGCTTGTCCCTACGTTTCTGGGGCTTGAGTGGATAAAAACGTAAAGTTTCGAACTTTTGCCTAAAAATAAGAAATTTCCGGCAAAATTTGGCTGTTTTAACAATTTTTTTCGCGTTTTGCTCATTTTTTAGCATTGTACGGCGATATGGGGCAATTTTTAAGTGTTCAGGCACCTTTCTTTCAGTGTCAAGGAGGGGGGCTTGTCCCGGTGGGTCAAATCTGAAGGGGGGGGGGTTGTCCAGAAGTCTCAAATCAAGGAGGGGAGCTTGCCCCCCCCAGACCCCCCCATGTACATGTATGGGAACAACACTGAATCGACAGTGTTTTCTTAGGCCCAGTTCATTTCATACTTGTCCGCACGGATGTTTCTTCGTCTGTAAAGCAAAAGCTTTGATCAGCTGCCACAAAAAACTTTGATATCTGTATCTTTTCGATATGAGAACTGGACTTGTACAGAGGTGCATCATTGCCAAAAAACACAACAGTACCGGCAACAGTTTTTCTGAACATGCCTACGTTTAATTCCTTGCAAACACGGACAAGTATGAACTAGGTTTACTTCTGCTCCGTATATAAGACTTCTGTCCTTTATCAAATTATTGAAACTTCGATCATTAAAAGTCACCACCACGGCTGAATTTGAACGTGACAATAAAATGTTGTAATAATCCACCCGTAAAATTGGTCACGCAATGGTTCCTAGTAAAATCCGGTGTCTGGATTGGAGCACCAGTCATCGACACAGACGGTTGATCTCCACCAAAACAGCCGTCTCGGTCCAGCATCAAACTATCACTCTTTTTATTTCCGTCGTTTCCGCAAGGGTATTGTGGATTTCTCAGCCAGTCTCGGTATTTTCACGCGGACACAAGTCTCCTCAAACATTGAACTTGACGATCCGCTGCTTTTACGAGAACGTTGTTCTATCTTTGGCCTGAAAACTGAGTGGGTAAACTTAAGTTTTCTGATTCTAAACATAAAGACCCACATACAACCACACACGTTCTACTGCAGCATACCTGTGAAGGTGACAATTTTAGATGGTAAACCATCTGACAGATTGATGGTAAACATCAGATAGATATCTATATGGTAAACAAATGGTTTCACATTTAACGTTCTTACCGAAATTTTGCAAAAAATGTCAAAATCGCTACTTTTTAGTCAAAATTTACGTCGGCTCAAGCATCATGTAAACGGGAGGGACGGGAACAACCCCCTCCTCCAAATCGAGGGCCCGGGAAGATCTGGGGTGTGCAAAAATGTCACTTTATTGAAATTCTCAACATTTTTTTTGAAAATTCCGGCAGTTTTGAGAAACTTAGGTATTTTCCGGTTTGGTGTCGGTCGCTCAGGGCGTTACGGTAACGTAAGACCAGAAAGCTCCCCCCAAAATTCACCCCGTTACATACCAAGAGTCCCTCAAACGTCGAGGTTTTACAGGATTATAATCCCAATCTGAGTTTTTTCGCGCAAAAACGTTCGCAATTGCGAAAAAATTGAAGATTGCTAAATATTTTCAAACATTTTCGCAAAATTGCGAAAAAATTTTGACGCAGTGGAGATGTACTCATAAGGTCCATGCGCTAATTTTTGTGGTGTAGTTGGAAAACATTTCCGATACGTCCCCAATTGACCAAATTTGGCCTAAAAATTGAAAATTTCTCCTACTTTTTTGATCCTGTGGGCCGGACTCGTGCAACGTTGTGACTTGATGTTTCTAGTGACTGTAAATGAGAAACATTTTCTTCCATGTATCATCACACCGACTGCATGTAACAATAATAGACAGTATAATAAGGGTCGGTGGCGACCTAATTAAGAAACATTTCTAAATGTTAGCATTTTCAGGCCTAACTTGGTCATTGGCCGAGTTTTCTTTTCCTTACGGCTGAGCATCGGTTGTGAAAATTTTGAAAAATTACACAAAATTGTCAGGACGGCTACATAAATTTAAATAAAAATGTCAAAATCGTTGCTTTTTGGCTAATAGACGAAATAATGTTTTATCAACATTAAAATCTACTGCATTAAGAAACAAAAGTAAGTCTGGGAAAAAAGTTTGATTTTGCGAAAAAATGTCACGCTTTTCGAAAATTGCGAAAAATTGCCAGCGAAAAAAACCCAGATTCCCAAGTACAAACATAAAATTTTGCTGAAATTGCCGGTTTCATTGCGACAAATCAACAATATATATCTGTCAATGTGTGTGCAGTCATGACTAAAAACAGGTTAGCTGAATATATACCTAATGTGGTGCGCCTTGTCCAAATCTTTCGACTCCATCGCATCGTTTGCGCGCACAGTTCCGTTTTCCATATCCACCAAAATATCCCGCAAAGAGTTTCGCCTACCATTCTCCAGCTAAACACAATATTACATATTACATATTGATATTATATATAACATAAGTGTGAGTGAGTTCACATACTTTTAGTGGTTGAGGATGAAGCCATGTGAGACTTATATACTGAGGTAAACAATAACAATATATATATATATATATGTTATATTGTCAAGTCATATATATATATATATATATAATATATATATATAGATATATATATCTGGGTTTTTTTTGCGCAAAAACGTTCGCAATTGCGAAAAAAAATTGAGGATTGCGAAAAATTTAAAAATCTTTTCGCAAAATTGCGAAAAAATTTTGACGCAGTGGAGGTGAACTCGTAAGGTCTATGTGCTGATTTTTGTGGTTTAGTCGGAAAAAGTTTCCGATACGTCCCCAATTGACCAAATTTGGCCTAAAAATTGAAATTTTCTCCGAATTTTCTGATCCCTTACGCCCATTCTCGTGCAACTTGTTGACTTGATGTTTCTAGTGACTGTAAATGGGACAGATTTTCTTCCATGTATCATCACCCCAACTGCATGTAACACTAATAGACAGTATAATATAGGTCGGAGGTGACAATTAAGAAAGGCCTAACTTGGTCATTGGCCGGGTCTTCTCGTATTTCTTTACGGCTGAGCATGGAATGTGAAAATTGTGAAAAATTACACAAAATTCTCAGGAAGTCTACATATAAATTTAAATAAAAATGTCAAAATCGCTGCTTTTTATCCAAAAAGGGTAAAAACTGCGTCAGTCTTAATCTGTATAGGCGGAATAATGTTTTATTAACATTTCAATGTTAAGTCTACTGCATTAAGTAGCAAAAGTATGTCTGCGAAAAAATTTTTGATTTTGCGAAAAAAATTTCAAGCTTTTCGCAAAATTGCGAAAATTTGCCAGCGAAAAAAAACCCATATATATATATATATATATATATATATATATATATATATATATATATATATATATATATATATATATATATATATATATATATATATATATATATATATATATATATTTAAAAATATATATATATATCAGTGGCGGATCCAGGAATTTTTTTCGGGGGGGGGGGGGGAGGGCGACTAGCGATCGACCGGAGGCTCCGGCTCCGGCTCCGGCTCCGGCCGGATTTGAGCCTCCGGCTCCGGCTCCGGCAAAAAAAGTGCCGGAGCCGGAGAATTTTCACTGTTCAAACTTTGGCAAAAAGTTCAAATTTTGAGAAAAAATCACAAGGATAACGAAGCGGTTAGTCGGTTACAGTACTTATAGCACTGCCAGTTTCAATGGCGGTGGTGACTACCCCTTTTTAGCATTATGTAATTTTACGTCTCCAATTGATTAAACTCGGCCTAACAATCAAAAGTTCCTCACACTTTTTTCCAGGGGCTACCGCCCCCAGACCCCTATAGGCTTATAACTATGTGACTTAGTGATTTGAACTTGACTTTTAGCTCTGATGTTTTCGGTCAGTCAAATTTAGGACAATGTTTGCATGTGTTGTTATTTCGCAAATTTTTGTGCTGAAATAGCAAAAAAGATTTTTATTTTTTACCCATCACAAAAAATCGAAAAGTCTTTCCCCCCAAAGTTTTTTTCTTGGCTACGCGACTGATATACATGCTTAAATTACAAGGGTCGGGGGAGGGGGGCGGTAATCCCCCGAAGCTAAAGACATTTACGACATCTTCTACAAAGTGCCATCTTTTCCAAATTTGTCGCTTTTTTGGGGGTATATATATACGCTAATTGACAATTTTGCAAGGTTCGACTAAAAGAGGGAAGTTCAGGCAAACACCCCGAACAACGCCCTCCCTCTGACTCCTGACTACGCCCTTGGCACCGCAGTCGAAATGCCATACTGATCAATTTGACCTACTTTTTGACTTTTTATCAATGTTGATGAAATTTTTTTGTGAGATCACCCAAAACCGGGACCAGTCAGTGGCAAACTACTGGTGGTATGAGTGTGTAAAGACATATGTATAGAAATGGGGTGTGACTGTTGAAAAATTAAAGAATGCTGTTTCGAAAAAATTTCTCTTTTTTTCAAAATTCAAAATTTTTTCACAATTGTCAACATTTTTTACTAATTCAATTTTTTTTAAAAACACTGCCTCCGGCTCCGGCTCCGGCATTTTATATCCGGCTCCGGCTCCGGCTCCGGCAAAATTTTACCTCCGGTCGTTCGCTACGCGCGACCCCCCCCCACCCTCGGCCATTACAAATGTACAATACAAATTTACTGGTAAAACCCCGGGATATCCTCGAAAATCTGCAAATCTGCAACTTTTATCAAAACACACAGTTGCGGGGGTCTGGGGGCGGTAGCCCCCAGAAGTTCGAAAACTTTTCTGGTTTTGACCCCGGGATATCCTCTAAAATCTGCAACTTTTATCAAAACACACAGTTGCGGGGGTCTGGGGGCGGCAGCCCCCAGCAAAAAAAATTGGAGAAATTTTTGAATTTTCGAGCAAATGTGGTCAATTGGAGACGTATCGGAAATTTTTTCGGTCGGGCAATAAAAACCAAAGGGGGGACCCTTGTGTAAAATTTCAGTCTGAAAAAATTTCGGGGGGGGGGGGGGGGACGCGCGCCCCCCCTGGATCCGCGCTTGATTTTTGGTTAAATCCGCGCTAAATGAAGTCCAGATAGCAAAACTGAACGTAAGAATGATTGCGTGCGTTGGTTTTTTCTGTGCGCTATCACACCAGAGAATCTACTTAAACGTACTTTGTCTGTTTTCACACCCTCCGCTCCTGCCACGGCAACACTGCGAATATACTGGCACAAAGCAAAGTAGGCATCCACTAGAAGTTGCACATGATTGTCCTTGCAGAATTTACTAGAGTCCTTGCATTCGGCGCACGTTCTCGGACCACCGGCCGGAAGACGCAGGGTCCCCCCCACGCAGTCCAGGCAAACGTAATGCTGACAGGTGGTGTCCGGGCTGAAAGAAGACACTAATAAAAAAAGAAAATTTCACGTGGACACCATGCGTGGGCAGGTAGAAAATTCGGGGGAGTTGAATTTTCCTCTGTCAGCCACCATTTATTTTCCCTTCGTGAGCCAGCCACTAATACATTCTGGAGGGGGGCCGGGCGAGGGGGCGAAAAACGACTTAGTACTTTTACAAAGACACTTCAGTTGTTTTTTCGCTTGTCCAACAACAATGTTTTTTAATTTTAAATTTCAGCAAAACTTTGTTAAAACATTTTCTACCATTCAAGACGAATTCCCATACGCGACCACACGACACCTACATCTGTACGACTAACAACCAGTGCAGAACTCACCAAGACTGAGGTTTCACAGGGAAATTGTAACAAACATAGCAGGAAATGGACTGTCGCAAGTGCTGCATCTTGGTCACTAGCTGTACGCCAGACATGCTGCCTGAGAACAGCTCTTGGCAAACCTCTGTGTACAACCTGTATGCTGTATCGTGGTTCATTTTATTTTTCTGAAACTACAGTGGGGAAATTAAGTGGACCACATTTTTGTAAACCACTTTGAGTGAGGGAAGCATTTTTGTTGCTCAAAAATTCCTATTTAATTCGATTGGATTTGCTGAGAGTGAGATATATATAATATATATTATATCACAGGGAGAAAATGGCGTCTTTTTAACGCCTTTTTAAACTGAATAACGCCTATTCTAATTAGACGAAAAAAAGGCGAAAAATAGACGGCACAAGAATAGTCGTTAGAATGACGTTAGTCGAAAAATAGTCAAAAGTAGACGTTCCAAAACTCATGTCAAAAAGTAGCTGAAAAAGTCGAAAATTAGGCAAAAAAGTAGTCGAAAAATAGGCGAAAAGTAGTCGAAAAACAATCGAAAAGTATAAAGCCAAAAAATAGGCAAAAATTGGACGTTTTTCAGGCGCCTAAATTTCTACTAAATCTCGTCTCATTTTCGCCTATTTTAAAAATAATCTAAAATTAGGCGCCTTTTTTGCGTCTGAATCATGGTTTTTTTGCGCAAAATACTGCGTATTTACGCAATGAACCTTGAATTTACGCAGTCAAAAATAAAAATACGCAAAATTTACGCAGCCTTCATGCGCCCACCAAGCGGCAGTAAATCAAGCTTAGCCACAAATTTTTTCCGATACGTCTCCAATTGACCAAATTTGGCCGAAAATAAAAAATTTTCCCAATTTTTTTTCTCGGCGCTACCGCCCCCAAACCCCTGCGACTCTGTGGCTTACTATTCCTTGTTGTTATCTTTCTTCAAAGCCTATGCATGTATAAACGAGTACATTATACTGCACTCGCATGGAAAAAGTTTCTGATACGTCTCCAGTTCACCAAATTTGGTCTAAAAATGGAAAAAATAGCCCATTTTTATTGTGCGAACTGCCTCCCCCAGACCCCTGCAAGTTTGTGGTTTAGCTATCTTACGTTTGTAAGGCGTTTTATAAGTGTTGAAATCGCTAAAATGCGCATACTATTACAAAAAATCGAAAAGTCACTCCCCCCCCCCGAAATTTTTTTCTGGGTACCAAACTTTTTGTCACCAAAACTCGCTTTTTGACGTTAACTCCAGCTAAATGTATTGTATTAGAATTGCTTGACACACCGTCCAAATGCGTTGGCTATGTCTTTAACCAATTATATACTAGTTTTGGAAAAATGCGCAATCGTTCCTAAAAATACGCAATCAAAAATAAAAATACGCAGTATTTACGCAGTGCCGATTTTCAAAAAAAACCCTGCTAAATTTAGCCTTTTTAAAAATATTCTAAAATTAGACGCCTTATTTTCGATTAAAAAGTAGTCGAAATTCAGTCTTTTGGTTTTCCTGTGCATAGGAAAGCCAAGACTGAATTTCTACTACTTTTTAGTCGAAAATAAGGTCTAACTTTCGACTATTTGTAATAAGGCGACTTTTTTAAATAGGCGAAAATATTTGCGCCTATTTTATTACAATGAAAAATAGTCGAAATTCAGTCGTTATTTAGACAAATTTTTTTCGCCGATTTTCAATCGTAACGAAAATAGTCGAAAAATAGGCGTCAAAATAACGTCTATTTTCAATCGTAACGAAAATAGTTGGCGAATTGGGTCACACTGAAGCGGGGGGGGGAATTATTTTCGATTAAATTCGCTTCCTACCCCATCTTTTAGTAAAAATATGAAACCTATCCTATCCTACCCCATGCCCCATCGTCAGCCATCATGACCCCAATCTGATCTCTAGCCCCCAAAATAGCTGTCGCCTCTTTTAATAAAAATCTGAAGTGAAATTATTGGTGTTAAAACCCTTAGGGGTCGAATAAGTCGGAAAAACGGCATTTTTTCAACTAATGATCCGCAGTCCCCCTATATTTCCCACACCTAGGGGGGGGGTCAAAATTAAACGCTCTTTCGAATAGGCTAGTTTAGAACTGTTTAGGATGTAAGCTTTAGCTGAAAATCAAACTTTGTACAAAAATTAAACTTTATATGAAATTTTTTGCGCAAAATTGGCTTTAGGCAAAAATACTGGGTCAGACTGAAGCGGGGGGGGGGGAAATTATTTTCGATTCTAATTCGCTTCGTACCCCATCTTCAATAAAAATATGAAAACCCCCATCGTCAGCCGCGATTTTTTTGCACAGAACGCAATAAAATTGTTTTAATTTTTCATTGCGGCTAATAAAATCTACGTATCGTCTGTTTGCAAAACCTCAAAAAGCGTTGATGCAGTGGCTTAGGCCGTGTTTACATTGAGCTTTTTTTCAGCTGCTCGAGCAACTGAAAAAAAGCTGCAGCATTTTTTCGCCATTTCCGGCTTTTTTTCAGCTGCTCGAGCAGCTGCAAAAAAGCCGGAAACGGCGAAAAAAAAGCTGGAGCAGCTGAAAAAAGCTGGAACTGCAGCGTTGTCATGACAACGGAGCAGCTAGCCTATAGTGCCGCCATACTTATCCGCATTTTTTCAGCTGCTCCAGCTTTTTTCCAGCTGCTCCAGCTTTTTTCCAGCTGCTCGAGCAGCTGAAAAAAAGCTGCAGTTTTTTTCAGCTGCTCGAGCAGCTGAAAAAAAGCTCAATGTAAACACGGCCTTACTTGCTGAATTTGTGTAAAAATCGAATAAAATCAGTAAATTTTTTCCAAATTTTTTTGCTATGGAGATATGCACGTCAAAACATCAGAAATAGTATTTTGGGTAACTTTCCTTCAACAATGATAGGTCATTTTGGCTGTTTTTAAAAAATACAGCCCAAATCCTTGATTCCCGGAGCGCCCCCTTAAGGTGGTAGTAACGAATGTGCAGTGATTTTTAAATTTTTGAAAGAATTTGGTTGATTCAAACTGTATTTTTTGAAAATAAAGTCGGTAAAAAATTGATTCATATACACAAAATGGCCAATGAAGTTAGCGGGATCATGTGAAAAATTTTTAGGAGCAAGCCAAGCCAACAAGCCAAACTACACAACAGGAGAATGGAAATTTAACAGTTTTGGCCACTTTTCTAAGCGCATGCGCAGCGCATAAACACAAAAATGAACATGAATAAACTTTTGCAAATTTTCTAGACCCAAAATTAAAATTTTTTAAATTGCTTATATTTTTGCGCAGATATAGAACTCAAAAGTTGAGTGTGAATAGAGACTTTTTACTTTGAAACCGTATATTTCATTTAATAATCGACAAATCATAAAATCGTGCATTTTGGGTCTAGATAATTCACTTTTAAATATTTGTGCCATTTTTCGCATGTTTTTGTTCTTTAAACTTTTCAAAAAGTGGCCAGATTTGAAAGTGCTCAAAAAAGCCAAATTGGTCTACTTTTAACACGTGCCATACAAATCATCCTTACAGTTGTACAATAAGACTTTGTTTAAATGTAGAAGAAAAGTAGCGCTTTCTAACGATATAAAAAATATGCGCTAAAGTTAATTAACTATTGAAAACTAGCCTGTTGAAAAACACTGCACATTCGTTACTACCACCTTAACAGTGCATAGATTGATACTGAAAATAATACAGTTAGTTGCTTCGGAACAAATTCTGAAAATGATGCAACAAATTTATTTTTTAATTATTATATATAATTTTTTGTCAAAAATCATCGTTTTTCGACATATTGTATTAGGGCTAATCGTCGAAAATTATGACCAATACAGTCGTAATATCAGCCTGAAGTTTGATCGTCATAAAGTATCACATACACAAAAACAACAACGTGAACACAAAAACTTTGCTTCGTCACTTTCCGGCCACCGTTCGTCACTTTTCGCGAAGGTTCGTCACCTTTTGTTGACGAAGCGATTTGACGTTGACAAGTTGTGTCAAACATGATTTTTAGCTTCAGGGCAGTAGGGCACTCTAATAGACTTCCGCATGCGATAAACACAAAAATTTTGCTAAAATTCACATAATTAACTAACCACAACTGTTTCAGAAAAAAATTCGGGATGATAACGTTGAATGTGATTCTTTAGATTCATCGGACTGCTTGCTGATAAAACAACGCTGCCACATTCACTTTCAATATTGTTCTTTTTGATGAACACTTTACAAATAGCTTGCTTTATTTTTTGTTTCCATGAGAAAGTACTGACGAATATGGGCCTCAGGCCGGCGCCCCTTTCGCTTTAGGGAGGCATCATTTTCTGCCATGATTGACCTGAAAAGAAAAAATATTCCAAAATTGTTTAATTAAAGAGGGGCAGGCTCCTGGCTACTTGTAAATCTAACTGAGTTTAGATTTTCCGATTTACTTCAAATTTGCAGACATTATAGCCTTCGTAATAGCGCATCGCAAATGTGAATAACTAAAACCAAAGCTAATGCCAGGAGCTGCTAAAAATTCAGTTTTACGTGTAAAGGGGAAGCACAACAGTTATTTTTAGAAATGTGTGCACAAAGCGTTTCTCTACCCTAAATTTTATTTAATACTGACACAGCGAAATGTTATACCATTCGAAGCCTAGTGTCATATGTCAACTTTTATGACCCATTTTTTAAATTTTTACTGATAGCATAAGCTGTGTCCCCACAGAAAAGTACCTCAAATTTGGCTGGCCCGAAAACGGCCATTTCTTCACATTTTGCCCTCGATTTTGGATTTGAAACCACGTTACCAAAAAATAGGATCATATGCTTTTGCTCATGTGGCTAGTTCTAGTTTTTTTAGTCTGGTTGGTGGCTAATGGTCTGTACAAGTCGTGTCTAACAAAGAGCGATTTTCCGCTTTTGCCTATGTGAATACACTGACAAACTGAAGCAATCACTTTCAAGCTTAATTGATCTCATCTGCTTTGGGTGAGTAAGATATATATCTTACAATAAGCGAATTTGGAGAACCTTGATTTACGACCTGGGTATTGACCTGATTTTCTTTTACGAGCGAACACAGACAGTAATTAAACTCACTTTGCCTACTCTTATAGCATCTTAACAAAAAAGTGAAATAGTCATATTGACAATTAAAAAACAACTTAGCGCATCAATGAGAAAGCCTATAACTCACACAGTGAAAACCCATTAAAACCTGAACAACATCTCACACACAGAAACTGACTGATTCCGAAAAATATTAGTTAATTTGCATATTGACTAATCAATATGTAAATTAACCTGTCATAGCAGTTTAAGTTTAGTCTAAGTTTAAAATGGTCAATTACTGCATTTATACATATCTGCTTTATTTTTATTGAAAAATTCAATATTAAATTAGTACAAGTTGTAAGTAGAAAAGCATGAAAGAATGAGAAAGTAACAGCCTGAAGAAGTAACAGAATGAATATAACACTTCTAAAAACATACATATGTTTCAATCAATGAAAACACTATATAAGAATTTGAACAAGCACGTTTTGTGAGTAGAGTTGAATTATTTTTGGAAAGATATCATTGTGACGTGCTTGCAGTGCTGAGGATATTCTTCGAATATAAAACGCGGCACCATAATGTTTTGTTGTCAATATTTGTAACTAAACATGACCACTTTCAGTCTTGATATATATTAATTTGCTCGAGCAGCTGAAAAAAAGCTGGAGCAGCTGAAAAAAGCTGGAACTGCAGCGTTGTCATGACAACGGAGCAGCTAGCCTATAGTGCCGCCATACTTATCCGCATTTTTTCAGCTGCTCCAGCTTTTTTCCAGCTGCTCCAGCTTTTTTCCAGCTGCTCGAGCAGCTGAAAAAAAGCTGCAGTTTTTTTCAGCTGCTCGAGCAGCTGAAAAAAAGCTCAATGTAAACACGGCCTTACTTGCTGAATTTGTGTAAAAATCGAATAAAATCAGTAAATTTTTTCCAAATTTTTTTGCTATGGAGATATGCACGTCAAAACATCAGAAATAGTATTTTGGGTAACTTTCCTTCAACAATGATAGGTCATTTTGGCTGTTTTTAAAAAATACAGCCCAAATCCTTGATTCCCGGAGCGCCCCCTTAAGGTGGTAGTAACGAATGTGCAGTGATTTTTAAATTTTTGAAAGAATTTGGTTGATTCAAACTGTATTTTTTGAAAATAAAGTCGGTAAAAAATTGATTCATATACACAAAATGGCCAATGAAGTTAGCGGGATCATGTGAAAAATTTTTAGGAGCAAGCCAAGCCAACAAGCCAAACTACACAACAGGAGAATGGAAATTTAACAGTTTTGGCCACTTTTCTAAGCGCATGCGCAGCGCATAAACACAAAAATGAACATGAATAAACTTTTGCAAATTTTCTAGACCCAAAATTAAAATTTTTTAAATTGCTTATATTTTTGCGCAGATATAGAACTCAAAAGTTGAGTGTGAATAGAGACTTTTTACTTTGAAACCGTATATTTCATTTAATAATCGACAAATCATAAAATCGTGCATTTTGGGTCTAGATAATTCACTTTTAAATATTTGTGCCATTTTTCGCATGTTTTTGTTCTTTAAACTTTTCAAAAAGTGGCCAGATTTGAAAGTGCTCAAAAAAGCCAAATTGGTCTACTTTTAACACGTGCCATACAAATCATCCTTACAGTTGTACAATAAGACTTTGTTTAAATGTAGAAGAAAAGTAGCGCTTTCTAACGATATAAAAAATATGCGCTAAAGTTAATTAACTATTGAAAACTAGCCTGTTGAAAAACACTGCACATTCGTTACTACCACCTTAAGGTGGCGCTCACCTCAAAAAGTCATGTTTGGCGCTAAGCTCATGCTGTCAGTACTAATACCATTTTGATTTTACATCAAAGAGACCTCAAAAAAACCTATTTACAATACATTTCAGCACTTTAATGTGAATGTGTCAAATTTTATGATCATGTCGAATTTCCTATTCACACTAATTTTATTTTTGACCTAGCTCAGCGAAACTTCAACCGATTTTGACGATCTTGGTATCAATAGAAAGATCTTTCAAAACTCTAGACGTGATTGATCTTCGATTTTTGATTTCTATTTTTGATTTTGCAAAAAAACGATTTTTCAAAAATCGTTTGTGTTTGAGCGACTACAAAAAGTGCTGCGAGCCAAAATTTGAAAATCGAAAAACTTTCACGTCTGCATTTATATTCTTTCTTTCATTGTGCAAATTTTCAACTCGATCGCAATCGGCAGCTGGGACCTAGGTCCAAAAAAAGTAGTCGATTTCGCTACACAAAAATGTAAGGTTCGCCCACACGTTTCACTTTTTCAAAAATTAGACCTTTTCTAGGACTGCATATTTCCGTTGAAAAAGTTACCAAAAGCCATACTCAATTTTTTAAGAAATTAAATCAAAAATTTGACTTTTTCGAAGATTTCTCAGCTTTTTAGGTTTTTCATTTTTGATTTGCATTTTCACGGCAAAATTACTCAGCAAAGCTTCAACGTATTCTTATGTTTAATACAGCAATTTAAAGCTAAGAAACCGCACATTTCAGTGATATGAGTGATCATTTTATATTGAAACAAAAAATTTTAAGCTACGGTTACAAAATTGTCAAGAAAATTTGAAAAAAACTTTTAATCACAATATGCACATCAAATGAAAGCCCTTTTCTTTCTGAACAACTTTTCTTCAAGACATTATGATCAAAAATGCAGCTGAAAAAAATTAAACGCCAAAGTTGGTTTCCCTAAGCGCCACCTTAACAGTGCATAGATTGATACTGAAAATAATACAGTTAGTTGCTTCGGAACAAATTCTGAAAATGATGCAACAAATTTATTTTTTAATTATTATATATAATTTTTTGTCAAAAATCATCGTTTTTCGACATATTGTATTAGGGCTAATCGTCGAAAATTATGACCAATACAGTCGTAATATCAGCCTGAAGTTTGATCGTCATAAAGTATCACATACACAAAAACAACAACGTGAACACAAAAACTTTGCTTCGTCACTTTCCGGCCACCGTTCGTCACTTTTCGCGAAGGTTCGTCACCTTTTGTTGACGAAGCGATTTGACGTTGACAAGTTGTGTCAAACATGATTTTTAGCTTCAGGGCAGTAGGGCACTCTAATAGACTTCCGCATGCGATAAACACAAAAATTTTGCTAAAATTCACATAATTAACTAACCACAACTGTTTCAGAAAAAAATTCGGGATGATAACGTTGAATGTGATTCTTTAGATTCATCGGACTGCTTGCTGATAAAACAACGCTGCCACATTCACTTTCAATATTGTTCTTTTTGATGAACACTTTACAAATAGCTTGCTTTATTTTTTGTTTCCATGAGAAAGTACTGACGAATATGGGCCTCAGGCCGGCGCCCCTTTCGCTTTAGGGAGGCATCATTTTCTGCCATGATTGACCTGAAAAGAAAAAATATTCCAAAATTGTTTAATTAAAGAGGGGCAGGCTCCTGGCTACTTGTAAATCTAACTGAGTTTAGATTTTCCGATTTACTTCAAATTTGCAGACATTATAGCCTTCGTAATAGCGCATCGCAAATGTGAATAACTAAAACCAAAGCTAATGCCAGGAGCTGCTAAAAATTCAGTTTTACGTGTAAAGGGGAAGCACAACAGTTATTTTTAGAAATGTGTGCACAAAGCGTTTCTCTACCCTAAATTTTATTTAATACTGACACAGCGAAATGTTATACCATTCGAAGCCTAGTGTCATATGTCAACTTTTATGACCCATTTTTTAAATTTTTACTGATAGCATAAGCTGTGTCCCCACAGAAAAGTACCTCAAATTTGGCTGGCCCGAAAACGGCCATTTCTTCACATTTTGCCCTCGATTTTGGATTTGAAACCACGTTACCAAAAAATAGGATCATATGCTTTTGCTCATGTGGCTAGTTCTAGTTTTTTTAGTCTGGTTGGTGGCTAATGGTCTGTACAAGTCGTGTCTAACAAAGAGCGATTTTCCGCTTTTGCCTATGTGAATACACTGACAAACTGAAGCAATCACTTTCAAGCTTAATTGATCTCATCTGCTTTGGGTGAGTAAGATATATATCTTACAATAAGCGAATTTGGAGAACCTTGATTTACGACCTGGGTATTGACCTGATTTTCTTTTACGAGCGAACACAGACAGTAATTAAACTCACTTTGCCTACTCTTATAGCATCTTAACAAAAAAGTGAAATAGTCATATTGACAATTAAAAAACAACTTAGCGCATCAATGAGAAAGCCTATAACTCACACAGTGAAAACCCATTAAAACCTGAACAACATCTCACACACAGAAACTGACTGATTCCGAAAAATATTAGTTAATTTGCATATTGACTAATCAATATGTAAATTAACCTGTCATAGCAGTTTAAGTTTAGTCTAAGTTTAAAATGGTCAATTACTGCATTTATACATATCTGCTTTATTTTTATTGAAAAATTCAATATTAAATTAGTACAAGTTGTAAGTAGAAAAGCATGAAAGAATGAGAAAGTAACAGCCTGAAGAAGTAACAGAATGAATATAACACTTCTAAAAACATACATATGTTTCAATCAATGAAAACACTATATAAGAATTTGAACAAGCACGTTTTGTGAGTAGAGTTGAATTATTTTTGGAAAGATATCATTGTGACGTGCTTGCAGTGCTGAGGATATTCTTCGAATATAAAACGCGGCACCATAATGTTTTGTTGTCAATATTTGTAACTAAACATGACCACTTTCAGTCTTGATATATATTAATTTCTAGCCTGCAGTGTCATCGCTTATGATCAAAACTGTTATTATATCAGAAAAGTTCAAATAGGACAGTTAGACTTTATATATTTATGTAGCTACAGTCGTTTAATGAGTTTAAATTTGCCTCTGAGGGGGACTTTCAGTGACGCAATTAAGTTTTGCGGTCAATTTGGGTTTCAAGATTACATACATATGCACAGAAATCGCATGCCATCCTCATTCATTAAACATATTTACCTACATTTCACATAGTGAAAATGTGGTTTAAAAATATGTAAATAAAAAGTTTTAGTTCCACAAAAGCAGAAGGAACATTGTTCTGTGGCAGAACTGAAATTTTCTGCATGCACTTAAAGTTGCATCACTGCATCGAGCTTATTCCTAAAACAACACTACGAGCCAAGGGAACCAAAACAATTGGGTCTGAAGTGAAAGGACACTTCTGACCATCACATGAAACGGTTCCCATTTTCAAGTGTTTCATGTCCTTTCGGATGTTCTGATATATAATCTACGAAACGCTGATGCAACAGGTTTCGTCATAATACAGTGTGCTGTCCACAGCGTTACTAGCACTTGACAGACATGCGAATGGAATCGCTGCCTGTTCTGCTCTGTGTATGTACGTACACAAACTGACACACACGCCCACAAAAACAGTGTAATCTGCTGACCTAGCAGCCAGATTACACTAGGATTGTTCAATTTGCGTGCTAAGCATATGAGAGCTTTGCACTATAGTATATACGCGGCGGCTCAGGCCGCCGCGTAAAAAAACCAATCGTAATAAAATTGACCTGAGGCTGAACAGACAACTAAACAAGGGAAATGATTATGCGTATAAATTGTCAGGTGATCTCGCTTTCCCACGCTCTTTTGCTCAGACCGGATTTTTATTACAACAAATCTGGGATAAATTTTCCACGCTGCATCAAAGCTGCATCACAACTGCATCAAAACTGCATCAGAACCAAATCTTTTGTTTCAGTTTTGATTTGATTTGATTTGATGTGGGCTTCTCAAAAATCATTTGATTGGATTTGATTTGATTTATGCTTTTCAAAAACCATTTGATTTGATTTGATTTGATGTGGGCTTCGGAAAATCATTTGATTTTATTTGATTTGATGTGGGCTTCTCAAAAAACAATTGATTTGATTTGATTTTGTCCTTTGAAAAATCGATTGATTTGATTTGATTTGATTTGGACTTTTCAAAAATCGATTGATTTGATATGATTTGATGCATCAAAAATCAAAACTGCATCAGAACTAGTTTTGATTTGATGCAGTTTCCACATCAAAACAACCCTACACCTTACTTGACGTATACCAATCACGTTTAAACGTTTAAATTTCCAATTATAAATTATGACGCAAGTTTAACGTCAACCTACAGATACAGGGCCATGTCACCCATCATTCGAAAGCTCTTGCAATTTGCTTTCAAATGATGTCAAAATCATTGCAATATCTCCACGCTATCAAAATTTACGGCCACTCAAAACTTTGCTAAGGGGGCTGACTACATGAATCACACCATGTGGGATCAAATCTCAATGTGATTGAAAATTTTGGAAAATTTTGAAAATTTTTGCCAATTATTTAGAATTCTGCTGTTAAAGCATAAGTTATCTTTTTCACCACAGGAAATGGTCAAACAAAACTTGAAGCACTAGACTTGTTAATAGGATCTATTCTAAACTATCCTAAGCAAAATGATAAATATAACGAAACGTTTCAGCAGCACCGGTGGCGCAACGGATTAGCGTGTGGTTTGTATGTGATATTTATTACATCAAACCAGAGGTCCCCAGTTCGATTCTGGACCGGTTTAATTTTTTCTATTTTTTGTCTTCATTCATTGTGCTAAAATAATTTATCCTTGGCAATTCACAAAACTGCGCTATTTATTTCCAGCCAGTGTGGGCTTGCTTAAAATTAGTAGTTTATGTGTGCGATCAGTGCTGTTGTAAACATACTTATTTTTTTGTCAAATTTAAAACGTTGTCGATAAATACTAAGTGATATCACCTCACATCTGTGGACAAACTGGATGCACTAGAGTTGTTAATAATTATTAATAGGACATAATAAACTATCCTAAGCAAAATGATAACTATAATAATTAGGATTAGAGTATGCCAGTGAATATATCAAGTTATGTTTGTTAACGATTTTAGATGCTGGTGTGGTCGGATGATCAGTACAACTGGATAAGTTTGAAAGTTTAATTTATTTGTTGTTCTAAAAACAGTGGGTGGGTTGGGTTGTTTTGAAGAATTTTTTGTATACATTTTTTTGAATTATTATTTGTTTTTTGCCTTTACACTTCACAAGGTTTCTAATAATGACTTATTGCACTTGATTTTGATTGATAGGTAGAACAAGTTAAATTATACACTCGATTTCAATTTGAGCGTAAAGTATGTATGTACATATTTCATCATGCATAAACTATCATGGAGTGTCTAGTAAGCCAGAGTTTCTGATACGGGGGTCAAGAATAAGTCTCACAGATTCTTCTTGTTGTTTTTTAAGTGTTCTACTTGACACTTTGACATTTGCTTACAGATGTTCTGCAATTTTGCTCGAGGAATGACTGCGTGTAAGCAGAGTCAAATCGGGAATCAAGCAGGAGTTAAACGTGAACGATAGCAATCATAAATGGGTACAATGGGTAACAACAGCATTTGGTTTTGTCATTGTGGCATTAAAGCAAATAGGGACGTAGTCTCCACTCCACATGGTTTGACATTTGATTCTGGTTATTACTTGTACAATCTTGTACAATGAGTCCTCCATCGGTATGTTATTACTTTTTCACAGTAGAGGCAAAACGGCTTCTTCTGGCATTTGAATGAAATACTACATGGGCACAATACTCAAAAGTGCCTGTTAGGCAGTTTTTTTATTTTTATTATTTTTTGGTTTTGATTGTGAATAATCAAATGCCCTTTATGCAATTTTTTAGTAGGGTTCAAGTGTCACTTGAAATACAGTAGTACGCACAAAATAAAAAATAATAGAAAATCTGTTTTCTGAA
The DNA here is from genome assembly GCA_030248245.1 of Trissonchulus sp. WLG1_4. Taxonomy (NCBI): domain Eukaryota; kingdom Metazoa; phylum Nematoda; class Enoplea; order Enoplida; family Ironidae; genus Trissonchulus; species Trissonchulus sp. WLG1_4. Next base: position 13,900 of record JASANF010001684.1, on the reverse strand, counting down.
TTACATGTAGTTGGGGATACAGTTCTGGTCAGACTTAAGTTAGGACCTAAGTGTGGCTGTGGGATTTTCATTCACTGGCGCACTCTTGCATTTGCACAACGGATACTGTGTGATGGCGAAAAATGTGACGCGGAAAATAATTTTCGGAAAAGGAATTAAAATATGAAATAAAGCCAAAAACTTTGAAAAAACCAAATGTTGGAGAGTTAGATAGCATGGAGAAAAGTTAAAAGAAAAGAAGTAGTGGTTACCGACTTCTGCACAGGTCAAATTTGTATGTCTGTTCAATCCAAATGGCGTGTAGAGGTTGAAAAGTTGCCATCACAACTACTACCTAAGGCTTCACCTACATCAATAACCCAATTATTGCCATCACTACAATTGCTACAACTAAGTACCTTGCAAGGGCATCTCGATCACTTCAAACAACTAGCACAACCATCACTACGACCTTCACTAATGAAACTACAACCAATGCCACGACTGTGTCTACACTCTACAGCCACCGTGATAGCAACTCCCAGTAACAATACCACTCCTACCTACCTACTATCTAGTGAAGTTAATGCCAATATAGTACCACTTCACAGTAGCTCCTACAGTACAGTACTTCAAGGCTCTACAGTAGCTACTAGATCAACACAGCAGCAGCTGCCACTGTTCACCCTCACCAGCCTTTCATCATTAAGCCATGCTCCTTTTTGTCAATTTGTATCGATGTAATATGCTTGTACCTACAACTCAACGTGAACGCACCTCGGTACGCCCGGGGAGGCTTCAACGTTGGGTTTAGGCATATGGCCGGTGTACAATCGTTATACGAAACACCTATGGCAGCCTAACTTAAAAAAATGTTTGTTAACACACTTATGTGTTGGAGGTGGCCCGGGTTCGATTCCCGGCGCCCCCATTTCTTTCATTCTTTCTAAATTGGTGCCTCCTCTTTCTATTCAACATAGTGGCGACCGTGACAGAACGGAGAGGATAGGGCCGGGTTCTCAGGACAGCCCTATCCCCGAACCGTCTTCGGAGGTGGGTTAGGAGCCCCATGCCCTGGGTTGAGGTTGGCACTTCAACCCTTACGGTACTCGTTCTGTGTGCTGTATGGATATGTACATAGCCTCTTTCTGATTGGTCCCTCGGTTATGGGTAATCCGAAAAACCCTCGGTTTCGGTTAGGGGTGAACCGGAGAAAAAGCCTCGGTTTCGGTTAGGGGTGAGCCGGAGAAAACCCTCGGTTTCGGTTAAGGGTGAGCCGGTTAAAACCCTCGGTATTAGTTGGGAATCGTTCTGGGTCGATCGAGAAACCCTGTGGTTGCGGGTGAGCCAGGAAACCCTGAGTGTGGTGTGATTAAAGAAAGTAGGCTTGGAGGCCTACGTGTGAATGTGCTCCGCCCTTGAGGCATCGGGTTCGCCCCGGGAGCATGAGTATCGACCGAGTATCGTTGCAGGGTCGCAACGATGTTCGAAGGGGGACCCTGTTGTAAATGAGAATTAGGGCCTATGAGACTCGGGGGCTGTGGTGTAGTGGTTAGCATGCTTGACTTCGAAGCAGGTGGCCCGGGTTCGATTCCCGGCGCCCCCATTTCTTTCATTCTTTCTAAATTGGGGCCTCCTCTTTCTTTCAACATATGCGTATTAGCCAAAGTTGGTTCAAATTTAAAAATTTTCAAATCTTTTTACTAATTTCATTAAGTCAGCACAGTAACTTACCCATTTAGCGAAGTTTTAAACGCAACCTTTCAGCATCACCGGCGGCGCAGTGTTAGCGTGTGGTTTGTATGTGATATTATTTACATCCTTCCACAAGTCCCCAGTTTGATTGTGGGACGGTGTTAGTTTTTTTCCATATTTTGACTTTATTGATAATTCATATTGCAAAGAAATAATAATTCATCTTTGGTGATTTACATGAGTTTCTCAAACGATTTCCAGCCAGTGGAATTCACTCAAAAATAGTATATGTGTGCAGTCAATGCTATTTAGGTACAGTTGTAAATGTACTACACATATTTAGCTCATTTATACCAAAATTGTTAATTTTTGCCACTATATATAAAATACGAGCGTTCACATACAGCACTTGCCTCGAGCTCTGAACCAATCAGATTCGCGCATCGTCACGTGACCAGAGAGCTTCAATTTTTGAAGAATTGTTGCACTAGTTTGTTTTAGCATAAGACTGAGCCTAAGCCTCAGCCGAAGCCTAAGCTAAGCCCTGAGCCTAAGCCTAAGGCCAAACCTAAGCGTAGTCTGAACCAAATATAGTTTGAGGCAAGTGCTGTATATAGACAAAAGTCTATAAAATAGGCGAAATAAACTTATGTAGTGAAACTAAGCTTACCACAGGAAAACCAGGGATGTTTTTTACCCTTTCCATTCAGAGGTCTTTTACAAACTTTCAGAGGAATTTCAGATAAATTTTAGATAAATTCAGGGGAAATTCAGAGAATTTCACCCAGAATTCAGAGACTGAATTTTATTTGAAAAAAATGTCACTGGCTTTTCAGATAAATTTTAGATACTTTTTACACAAATGTCAGATAAAATTTACCTACTTTTTACAGATGTGAAAAACATGTGAGTTATCTCTGAAACTCGTGTAAGAAGTATCTGAAATTTATCTGAAAAGCCAGTAACATTTTTTCAGGGGCCGTATTCTTGAAATTACCTGCAGGTAAAGTTAGGCTAACTTTACCCACAGGTAAAGTGAAGGTAAAGTCGTATTCTCAAACAATGCTTAAAGCCAATGTGATAGCTAAGGTTACCCGTAATATTCGGTCCAGAAACGTGCTTTATCTTGTTTCGCAGCTAAAGTTAATGTATTGTGCAAATTTTTAACCTCAACCGTCTACGTTAATCGTGTTTTCAATTTTAACTTTACCTTTACCCACAGAATTAACTTTACCTTCACCTTACCTGTGGGTAAAGTTAGCCTAACTTTACCTGCAGGTAATTTTAAGAATACGGCCCCAGATAAAATTCAGAGTCTCTGAATTCTGGGTGAAATTCTCTGAATTTTCCCTGAATTTTCCCTGAATTTATCTGAAATTTATCCGAAATTTCTTTGAAAGTCTGTAAAAGTCTCTGAATGGAAAGGGTAAAAAACATCTGAAAAATCTGTGATAAAAAAATTTACAGATAATTCAGATTCACTGGTTTTCCTGTATACATATCAAAAGTTTCTTTTTACCAATTATTTTTTCTTAAAAAAATAGTCATCATTAGTCATGAGTAGCTATTTTTTAATGAATTCGAGCACCATAAATACTATTTGAAAACGTCACTGATGCTCAGCATCAAGCTGCACTGAGGTCAATTTCGGTTTAAAAGTGCAGCTTTATTTATAATGCCACAGTAGCAAGTGTCCTTTTATTTGATGCAAGCAACTAAAACTAAGCCTTTTCTGACCCACCTACTAAGCCTGAGCCTAAGGCCGTGTTTACATTGAGCTTTTTTTCAGCTGCTCGAGCAGCTGAAAAAAACTGCAGCTTTTTTTCAGCTGCTCGAGCAGCTGGAAAAAAGCTGGAGCAGCTGAAAAAAAGCTCGAGCAGCTGAAAAAAAGCGGATAAGTATGGCGGTCACTATAGACTGGCTGCTCCGTTGTCATGATAACGCTGCAGTTCCAGCTTTTTTCAGCTGCTCCAGCTTTTTTCGCCGTTTCCGGCTTTTTTGCAGCTGCTCGAGCAGCTGAAAAAAAGCGGGAAATGGCGAAAAAAAGCTGCAGCTTTTTTTCAGCTGCTCGAGCAGCTGAAAAAAAGCTCAATGTAAACACGGCCTAAGCACTAAGCCTCAGCTTAAGGTGGTACTAACGAATGTGCAGTTTTTTTTAACTTTTGAAAAAATTTAGTTAATTCAAACGACATTTTCTCGAGAATAAAGTCAGCAATGAATTAAATTGTATTTTTATAATGACGAATGAAGTTAGCGGGATCATGTGAAAAATTTTTAGGAGCAAGCCAAGCCAACAAGCCAAACTACACAACAGGAGAATAGAAATTTAACAGTTCTGGCCACTTTTCTAAGCGCATGCAAAACGCAAAAACACAAAAATGAACACGAATAAACTTTTGCAAATTTTCTAGACCCAAAATGAAAATTTTTTAAATTGCTTTTATTTTTACGTAAATATAGAACCTGAAAGTTGCGTGTGAATAGACACTTTTGACTTTGAAAGCTTATATTTCGTTTAATATTTGACAAATCGTGAAATCGTGCATTTCGGGTCTAGATAATTTATTTTTAAATATTTGTTCCATTTTTCGCTTGTTTTTATTGTTTAAACTCTTCAAAAAGTGGCCAGATTTGAAAGTGCTCAAAAATGCCAAATTGGTCCACTTTTAACACGTGCCATATAAATCATATTTATAGTTGTGCAACGAAACTTTGCATAAATATAGAAGAAAAGTAGCGCTTTTGAACGGTATAAAGAATGTGCTTTTATGTTAATTATTTATTGAATACCAGGCTGTTAAAAAACACTGCACATTCGTTAGTACCACCTTAAGGTGGTACTAACGAATGTGCAGTGGTTTTTAAATTTTTGAAAAAAATTAGTTGATTCAAACTGTATTTTTTGAAAATAACGTCTGTGAAAAATTGATTCATACACACAAAATGACAAATGAAGTAAGCGGCATCATGTGAAAAATTTTTTGGAGCAAGCCAAGCCAACAAGCCAAACTACACAACAGGAGAATGGAATTTTAACAGTTTTGGCCACTTTTCTTAGCGCATGCGCAACGCATAAACACAAAAACAAATATGAATAAACTTTAGCAAATTTTCTAGACCCAAAATGAAAATTTTTTCAATTGCTTATATTTTTGCGCAGATATAGAACCCGAATTTTGAGTGTGAATAGACACTTTTTACTTTGAAACCGTATATTTCATTATATAAATGACAAATCATAAAATCGTTCGTTTTGGGTCTAGATAATTCACTTTTAAATATTTGTGCCATTTTTCGCATTTTTTTATTCTTTAAACTCGTCAAAAAGTGGCCAGATTTGAAAGCGCTCAAAAAAGCCAAATTGGTATACTTTTAACACGTGCCATACAAATCATCTTTACAGTTGTACAATAAAACTTTGCTTAAATGTAGAAGAAAAGTAGCGCTTTCTAACGCTATAAAAACTATGATATAAAGTTTATTAATTATTGAATACTATCCCGTTGAAAAACACTGCACATTCGTTACTACCACCTTAAGCACTAACCCTCCTATAAGCCTAACTTAAGGTGGCGCTCCTGAAATGTGACTTTTCAAAAACCGCAGTTTGGGGCCAATTTTAGATACACAATGGCAACTGGAGTAAAAGTATACCTAAATACAAAAAATGTTGATTGATACAAATTAGCATTCACTGTAGACCAAACGTGAGTGGAATTTCGGCTTGCGATTTCTCTTCTCAAGTACATAAGTAGCTGTTGCACAATCAATAGCTCATTTTTCTCGCCTGGGGCCGTATTCTCAAAATTACCTGCAGGTAAAGTTAGGCTAACTTTACCCACAGGTAAGGTGAAGGTAAAGTTAATTCTGCGGGTAAGGGTAAAGTTAAAGTTTACCAGAGGGTAAAGGTAAACTCTTAGAATACGGGGTAAAGTTAAAGTTAAACTGTGGGTAAGGTTAAAGTTTAACTTTACCTGTGGGTAAGGTTAAAGTTTAACTTGGGCTGGAATTCACAACCTAACACTAACACTAACTTTTTCCTTAAAAGTTAGTGAAACACTTAAAATTGGCCTCGAAACACTAACATTTTAAGTGTTTCAGGCTGAAATTTAAGTGTTTCACTAACTTTTAAGGGAAACTTTAGTGTTAGTGTTAGGTTGTGAATCCCAGCCTTTACCTGTGGGTAAGGTTAAAGTTTGACTTTACCTGTGGGTAAGGTTAAAGTTTAACTTTACCTGTGGGTAAGGTTAAAGTTAAACTGTGGGTAAGGTTAAAGTTAAACTGTGGGTATGGTTAAAGTTAAACTGTGGGTAAGGTTAAAGTTTAACTTTACCTGTGGGTAAGGTTAAAGTTAAACTGTGGGTAAGGTTAAAGTTAAACTGTGGGTAAGGTTAAAGTTAAACTGTGGGTAAGGTTAAAGTTTAACTTTACCTGTGGGTAAGGTTAAAGTTAAAGTTTAACTGTGGGTAAGGTTAAACTGTGGGTAACTGGGTAAGGTTAAAGTTAAAGTTGAACGGTGGGTAAGGTTAAAGTTAAACTGTGAGTAAGGTTAAAGTTAACTGCGGGTAAGGCTACGGTTTGACTATGGGTAAGGTTAAAAGTTTAACTGTGGGTGACGTAAAAGTTTATATACTTTAACTGACTGAGGCTGAAGGAAAAGTTAAAATTTAGCTATAAGTGATGGCGAGCTGTATCAATTTTTTTAAAATGTGTATGTAATAGTAAAATTTTGGGCAAATTTTGTTTGAAACTAGGCATTTGTGCGTTTTTCCAGTATTTGTCTCAGTTTTCTACAAGTTCGTCCAGTTTATATACAGTGTTTCCCTTTCTTTGCAATCACTTGAATTTATGGACCGCAAGAGCTGTAGTTTGTGTAGCAGTGCAAACAATTATATATCTGTTGTTTGTACACGATGCGTATATCCAAAAGTGGGATATAAAGCCCTTAGGTGCGGTGCTCATCTCCGTTACAGAGCCCAGGAACGTCAGGGGCGCCACATCTACAATGACTATATACATCCATGGAGGGGGGGGGGGGGGCAACCCATACCAATCTGAAATGGGGGGCTCCGGACCAAATAAGGGGCGCCTCCTTCTTACTAAAAGTAGGCCAGGGGCCCAAATCGCTGAGGGAGGGAGGCAAAACCGCTGAGGTGAGAACCCTGGCCCGCGGGACCCGTCTGGCTACGCCACTGGTTTTTTCATTAGCCCACCCAATAGCTGGTGCACTGCATAGTCCTTCAAGCGAGATTTATTTATAAAGCATTTGGGGGGATAATATATAGTAGCGTAGCCAGGATCAAGTTGAGGGTGCGGCCAACGTGCCTGTTTGTCCGAAACTTTTCCTAAGTTTTTCTGCCGGGGGGGGGGGGGGGGATGCTACATTTTTATCCGAGGGGGGGGGGGGGTAAATCGCTGAGGGGGGGGGGCAACATCGCTGAGGAGAAGAGCCCTGGGGCCTGGCCCCCCAACTCCCCATGGCTACGCCGCTGATAGTATACACGCATGCATTTGCTGTCGCGAAAGGCAGAAAGAAGGAAAAGCGAGTTACAGAGTTGGCGCTTTCAGGGGCCTGGGGGTAACCATCTTCAGTAAAAAATTACAGAAAATTTTGATTTTCAGGCATAATTTGGTCAATTGGGGACGTATTTCGGGAAATTTTTATACACATTTTTAAAAATTAGTAAAAAAAACTCCCACAGTTGCAATTTTAACCGTAACCACAGTAAACTTTAACTTTAACCTTACCCACAGCTAAACTGTAACTTTAACCTTACCCACAGTTAAATTTTAACTTGAACCTTACCCACAGTTAAACTTTAACTTTAACCTTACCCACAGTTAAACTTTAACTTTACCCTTACCCACAGGTAAAGTTAAACTTTAACCTTACCCACAGCCACAGGTAAAGGTTAACTTTAACTTTACCCACAGTTGAACTTTAACCTTACCCACAGTTAAACTTTAACCTTACCCACAGGTAAAGTTAAACTTTAACCTTACCCACAGGTAAGGTTAAACTTTAACTTTACCCACAGTTAAACTTTAACCTTACCCACAGGTAAAGTTAAATTTTAACCTTACCCGCAGTTTAACTTTTAACTTTAACCTTACCCACAGGTAAAGTTAAACTTTAACCTTACCCACAGTTAAACTTTAACTTTACCCTTAGGTAAAATTTTGAGAATACGATTTTACCGTCACCTTACCTGTGGGTAAAGTTAGCCTAACTTTACCTGCAGGTAATTTTGAGAATACGGCCCCTGAACGTGATCGAGCGGTCGCAAAAAGTCATTTTTGATGAATATGATTGATATATCGAAAAACACTAAAATCGCGATTTTTGAAAAACAAATCTGGCTAAATTTTTTAGATACTATCGATCTGCCAAAAATCAAATTTTGCGACCGCTCGAAGATGACAAGGTGCATTTAAGGGGGGGGAGGGCTGCGACTCTCTAAGGGGGTGCTCAAACCGCAAAGGGGGGGCTGCAGCACACCCAGCCCCCCCCCCCCCCTAAATACGACACTGCCACCTTAACCTACAGGCCTAACCTGTAAGCCTAAAAGCCGATTCACACGGTGCGTTTTTGCCGCTGCGATTTTGACGCAAGACGCAGGGTGCCGCACAGAAAACGCAGTGTCTGAACAAACGTTGTGTCTCGTAAACTATTTTGCTGCGTCTTTACTGTTTTAAAAATATGAGAAACAGCTTTGCTAATATTGTTGAAACCAACACGTCCGCAGCGTCAAAACGCACTGAAATCGCAGTCCGAATTTCAGTCTGGCGTTTAAAACGCTGCGGAAAAATCAAGACGCATTCATTCCGCATGGAAATCGCTGCGTCTGTTCAGACAGTGCGTTTTGCCGCAGCGGCGAAAACGCAGCGGCAAAATCGCAGTAAAATCGCAGCGTGTGAATCGGCCTTAAACCTAAAGGCCGATTCACACGGTGCGTTTTTGCCGCTGCGATTTTGACGCAAAACGCAAGCCGCAGGGTGTCGCAAGCGAAACGCACCGTCTGAACAAGCTTTGCGGCCTTAGTGCGTCTCGCAGGTCAGTTTGCTGCGTCTTTACTGTTTCAAAAAAATGACAAATTGGTCCGCGAAATTTGTATATGCCACCACGTCCGCAGCATCAAAACGCAATGAAATCGCAGGTCGAATAGCAGTCTGGAGTTTAAAACGCTGCGGCAAATTCAAGACGCAGGCATTCCGCACTAAAAACGCTGCGCCTGTTCAGACATTGCGTTTTGCTTGCGGCAAGCTGCGTTTCGCCGCAGCGGCGAAAACGCTGCGGCAAAATCGCAGTAAAATCGCAGCGTGTGAATCGGCCTTACGCACTACGCCTAAGCCTGAGCCTACAGGAAAAAAAATGAGTACAAAATTTATACAAAAAAAGTACAAAAATTATACAAAAAATGTACAAAAAATTTTATTTTGTATAAATTTTGTATAATTTTTGTACAAATTTTGTATTTCTACCTTGGCAAGTTTGTATAAATTTTGTATAAATTTTGTACTTTTTTGTATAAATTTTGTACAAATTTTGTATAAATTTTGTATAAATTTTGTACTCAGAGTGCAAGTTTGGGGAGTGGGTAAAACCCAGCCACCCTGCCAGCCCCGGCCCCAGCCCCAGCCCCAGCCACCCTTGGGTAAAACACAGCCACCCCACCCGCCACCCTATTTAAATCCTGATTGAAAGATATATTAATTTGTAATTTATTGGTGAATCGCGGGAAAAACAATAATTGAATGATTCGCACAAAATTAGCAAAAGGGAAAAGTCTAAAAAAGAACAGTTGAGACTCAGTACAAAAATAGATTATGATAAAAATATTACAGCTGAATAAAAATAAATCAAAACATGGTCTTGTAAAGACTTTTGAGACTTGAGCTTGAAAAAGTACAAAATCAAATAATCTGAAATTCTGAAAAGAGTGAGTGAAGATTGAAAAATCCACTGCAAGTGCAGATGCAGAGATTTTTCCTGCTCCATATTTTATTATTTTGAAATGTTTATTTTTCCTGCTTTTGTTGCTGTTTTGTTTGTTTTTCCTCCTTATTTGTTTATTAAATATTTTTAGGCCTTTCAGTTTATATACGGTTTCAAAAGCATACACTTCCAAATCACTACATAATTTCGATGGGCATCTTTTCAATTGATGTGATTCACCAATAAATTGCACATTTATGTCAGGATATAAATGGGGTGGCTGGTGGGGTGGCTGTGTTTTACCCAAGGGTGGCTGGGGCTGGGGCTGGGGCCCGGGCTGGCAGGGTGGCTCAGGCTGGGTTTTACCCACTCCCAACATATGTACTTAAAAGTTTTTTTGTGTTTCATTTAGTGTGGTATAATTTTTTTGTGAACTAACGCAATATTTTCTGCATGAGACAGATATTATGTAGTGTAGACGATGCCTTAAAACATCATAACGCACTCAAAACTATCCAAAAACAAAGATTATAGCCATTTTTGGCTTCGAACTTTGGCCTACGTTCACTTCCAAACACACTGAAAATGCAATTTTCCAGGGGTCATAGCTCAGAAAATCCAAATTTGTGGATAGGGGTTCTATTACAAAAAATGCTTCCCTCAAGGTGCTCTACTCAAAAAAATAGGTCCACTATTCCCAACTGCACTTGATCCTATTTTTCGACTGTTTTACGCCTTATTTTTGACTATTTTACTTTTTGTCGTAAGTTTTGGAACGTCTACTTTTGACTATCTAACGACTATTTTTGACTATTTTTCGACTATTTAACGACTGTTTTTTAACGACTATTCTTGCGCCGTCTATTTTTCGCCTTTTTTTGTCAAATTAAAATAGGTGTTTTTCAGTCGTTAAAAAGGCGTTAAAAAGACGCCATTTTCTCCCTGTGAAGGTGGCGCTCCGGGCTCCGAATAACTGACTTTGGGCTATATAATTTTTCAGTTACGTTTTTTTTTTCAACGAGTGCCCCTGACATTGATACCCTCTGCGAGTTTCGTTTAGTCAGCCTGTCCTGGGGCAAGCCCGGAGCAGGAGAGCAACGCGCACGTGGCAGCATGTTATTTTTTATCTAGTGTTTGCTATTGAAGTGCACGCAGCCCTAGGCAGGTGACAGGGGACCGAGAGGAGATAATTTATCCCCTAGTCGGTTGGTCTCGACCTCCCCAGGGCTAGCGCCGAGAAAATCATCCGTCATACATGACGGTAGTTAATGTGCAATATATGTCTTGGGCCTTGGCTGGCATTTGTTCTGCAATTTGTAGTGCTTAAGGTGGTGAATATCGACTTTTTTTGCGCTGCCCTGGTAATTTAGAGGTTTCCCCGAATACCCGAAGGCACACACCCAAGACCGTTGCTGCCGTCCTTACATGGACAAATTTTAAAAATGAAAAAGAAACCTAAGTGTTGTGTTTTTTTGGTACCTGCAAGAAAATACATAATAGATATATATAACAAAGCAAAAAATATGCCACTGGGTCAGCTGATGTTAAAAAAAACAGCCACAGACTACAACAGCCCGCCCCCCACAAGCAAGCCATCACCAAGCATTATATAATTAGCGCTCATGCAAAAAGGTAACTAAGAAGCGAGTACCAGATTGTGTCTATTTTGTCTTATACAATTTCGATATTTTGATATATATTTATATATATTATAATTCTAGAGTTCAGGCGCAATTATCGCGCCTACACCGACCAAAAAACCGAAGAAGCTTACTTTATTTTCTGGTAAAGTTACCAAATGATGACGTTTCATGTTTTTAACGCCGTGTCCAAGTACATTTGTCACGAATGTCGCTAGTCAATCCGCTTTGCCTAAAACTAGCAAGCCAAAGCGAAAAACCAGCAAAGTATCAAGAAAGAGCTATATGAGCATGCAACATTAGAGTTTATATATACATGCGTAGCCTACACCACATACCAGAGGGAGGGGACTGATAATTAAGGGCAAACGGCCAAGCTACTTTACTGCATACTATACCAACAAGCAAAGGACACTCACCACAGGAACTGAAACAAAAGCGGTTAAGCAAGCTCCTAAAACATGTGTTATTGTGCCCCTACGCTGGCCTTCTGCTTACTCTTGGACCGTATGCAGGACAGGGCTCAGTGCAAGCATGCAATTTCAGGCGAGAGTGAGTTTTAATAAAGTGCAAGCAGCCAACGAAGTATAATATCATGCATTATATAATACAAAAAAAAACTAAAAAAAGAAGAACCCTGTCGCTACGGTACAAGAGCGTAACAGGGGGACCTGTGAGCATAATTTTTATGGGACTTAGTGCTCACGTCTGGTAGGCACCAGCTGCCCCCCCAGTTACGTTTTTAGAATACAGTTTCGTGGATAGGGGCTCTGTTACAAAAAATGCTTTCTTGAGGTGCTCTACTCCAAAAAATAGGTCCAATATACTAAATAATAAATATCGGTCAGACTGAAGCGAAACATTAAAACATGTGAATTTTTTCTGGAACTCGTGTAAAAGGTATCTGAAATTTATCTGAAAAGTTAGTAACATTCTTCCCGAATAAATTCAGACTCTTCAGAGTCTCTGAATTCCGGGTGAATTCATCTGAATTTTACCTGAATTTCTCTGAAATTTTTCTGAAATGCCTCTGAAAGTCAGTACAATGTTTCTGAATTTATGGGCGAAAAGGATGCCCCCCCCTCTTGTCCCCAGAATCACAGAAAATCCCGTTTGGTGGCACTCTTTTGAATGCGGAAACAATATCAGCAATTTCAGTCAAGTTAAATCAGGGTTGGCGCGACAGCGCCCAACCCTAGAATAGGAGAAAATCCACTCAATGCGGATTTTTGAAATTTATTTTTTAATAACTTAAAATATATGCAAGCGAATGACTTTTAATTTGGTGTGTGTATCCGCCTAGTAGAAGGCTATATGCGTGCAAAATTTCGGAGAGATTGGTTGAGTCTAACTTGAGATATGAAAAAAAGACTTTTGCAAACTTGACACTTTCCGTCTTTTTTTTTCAACAGCTCTACCGGACCGGACGCTTGTAGGGTTGTCATGATTATATGTTTTTCACATTTAGTTTGACCAAAGTTGCAAAGTGACGGGCCACTTTTTTCAATTTCGTCCCCGTTCGGTCTCTGCTGGGAAGCTATTCGACTGCAAAACTTGTCCCTGGTGTTTGACAAGCTTATTAGCATTTTTCCGCTATAAGATCAGCCAAATTTCCTATTCTACCCACACTGCTGCCCTTGGTGAAAGGGCTTTTTTATAATAATTTTTTGTTTCAGCATGTCTTCCATTCAGTGGTGGTGCCTTTTCTCCTTGGCTGTCCTTCACAATTGCTCTTGGGCAGATACGGCGGAATCAAAGCGGGGCTTATTTGACCTTTTTGACAGTGTGTTCAAGCCTGCTGAGATCAATAAGTCAGGCTTGGACTTTAATACTTTTGAAGGGAAGCAGCTGCAACAGCTCGCTCACATGCCAAGCGGACATGGGGATTTTTATCATCCGCCATATAAAGAAAACTTGCAACCGGAATTTCGAGCAATTTACCCGTCTGCTGCGGAAAAGCTGGTAAAAATGCTGCCGTCACAGCCCGAAGAGCTAAAAAACGACTTTTTCGAAACTCAGGACAGTATGGCGAAGAAAATAGGAAAATTTGAAGAACCTTCCGATGACAGCTTTACGCATAAAAATTATGTCACAATGACGGCTTTTCTTGAAAAGTTGGCTTTGGATTATAGTCATATTGTTAGGCTGTATACCGTGGGAAAATCTGTGCGTGGTCGAGATCTTTGGGCAGTAATTGTCTCGGATAACCCAGATATGCACGAACCTGGTATGATTTCATTACGTTATTACTTATTACTGTACTAGTCAAAATTGACGTCCCTGTTTCTTTGCAGAATCATGAACTGTATGTTCAATATATTACGTATATTATATATATATATATATATATACATATATATATATATATATATATATATATATATATATATATATATATATGTTACACAATACAGCCTTTAAAGTAGCTGCAGTTCTTGTAACTCAAACATCAGACAGACATCACTACTGTAAGCACAAATCTCACTTATCGTATACAGTTTAGTTCAGCGCTCTGCGCTACATTATCCCCTCCCACGGGAAGATAGTTTACTAGTCTGGTTGTTTATTCGTTCTTTTCTCTGTAGTATCTACCAGGGTTCACCCCCACACTGGCGTTGACGTCGGATCCCTCTGCTTTCCCATGGCCCAG